>VYZV01030256.1:64365-106011 GCA_013401275.1 Pandion haliaetus
GCATTTTTGGGGTGTTTTGTTGTTTTTGTTTTTTTTTTTTTTTCCTTCTGCTTTGGTTTATTTTTCTACTCTGTCCGGCTGACAGGCTTTGTTTTGCTTTCGGAGCTAACATTATCACAGCCCACCAAGACCTGTCTGTTGTGTGGTGACTTTGGATTATGTTCACTAGCACCCCAGGGAGGGAGTTAAGTAGGAGTCACATCCGGGTTTTCGGGACTTTTGTTCCAAGACATAATTGAAAAAAAAGGTAAACTGGCTAAAAATGATGACTGGATTTCTTTTCTTATTGTGGTCCAGTTTTCTTTCTTAAAGGCATTTATCTTCTCTGAACATACATTCAGTTTTCCAACACTGGCTCCCAGTTTTGATTCCAAAGATCTGGACTGGTCCACAGCCATAGTGGGTAATCCCACTGCTAGTGTGATCCTTGCTTGTTGTTTGGAGATGTTTCAATCCTCAATCCTATCCTAAACCCATGGACGTGGAAATTCCCATTCCAATGCTAAAAAGTCTTTTCTAGTCACCTAAAGCAACGTCAGCCACTGAAGAAGACAAGTGTGCAGTGGCAAGCTGTAAAGTTGGCACAGGGCTGGGAGTTGCAGCATAGGGGCCAGTAAGAGTGTTTTTGCTTGTGATGGGTTTGGAAAGGGAGCTGAGAACTCCTGACTCACAGAGAACCAGTGTGCCACTAATTTGCCAATGAGCCGTGATGGGCGTCATTCAGGGGTGGCATCTTCCACTCCCTCCTGTGTTGCTGTTGTTATGTTTAGGGAATGACAAATGCAGTCTTTACCCTTGAAAGCGTGATGGCCCTTTGCCATGGAGCATATAACAAGCAAATCCCAAGGCACTGGATTTGAAATCAGTGGGAATCTGGATCTGAGTCCAAAAATAAAGTAGTGGCTCGTGTTCCTTGGCCATTCCCATATGCTGGAGGAAATCTAGAGCTGTATCCCAATATAAGAACTGAACTGTGTCTTTCCTTTTCTCTTTCTTTATTTTCTAAGCATAGTTGTTGTGACTACTCTGTTTTGACTTTTCTTATATACAGCCTCTCCACTGGCTTGTCCCCAGGTGCTACGTACTATTTATAACACAGAGTAATCAATTACATCTTCAGTTAGTGACCCTTCCATTGTTTTTTTCAGCCTCCCCCCCCTCGTCAAGTGTTCTGCAGGATTATAGCCAACTAGTCTTCTTTCATGGTAGACATTGCTTTAGAAAACACTCCCAGATTGGCTACACATCTAGTCCTTACACTATTCAGTGGGAAAGAGATGGGCAGCTGGACACATGAAGCTTTCTCGCATAGCTAGAAAGCACTATACCCTACTTGTGGTCCAATGACCACTGCAGTGTGGAGCAGGGCTCTGCGGTATGTGCAGTGGACTACATGGACCCCCTGTGAAGGCAATGCACACAACTATCACCCTGCCATGTGACTGAATGTGAGATGAGCAGAGTCAACCTTAGCTCATGGCCTATCTCTTGGGTGCATATCCATTCATCGGAGCAGATCAAACAGCCCAAAATGCTGGGAAAGAACATCTTTGGGAGTAAACTGGATGTTGACAGAGTTGTTCAGATACCTAGTTCTCTAAAACAAACATTGTGTTACAAACTCACCCCACTTAACTTTAAACATATAAGCTCAACTAGTAGAGCAGTGCAGCTGGAGGGACAGTCCATAATGTGTACACAGAAGCTCAATTCAGTGTCCCACATATAGGTTTGTGGAGTTGTTTGAGATGTTCCAAGTGTCTCATAGATCCATGGCCTCACAGATGGGATGCATAGCCCACGGCAGACTAGTGTTTTCTGGCAGCTGGCAGCCAGGCATGGTGGTCTAGGACATCTCAAGTGGCTCTAGGTGCTGAGGTGTGGGGAAGTGAATTGAGCCCTGTGGCTTGAACTCATGTGACTGTAAGTGAAATCCTAAAATATGCCATCAGTATTTGACCGGCTCATATAGTCTTCCTTGGCTCCCATCAGATTAAAGTGCCTACACATAGGTATCTACATGAAAGCAGGGTATCTGTTTCCAGATCTAAAGGAGGTCCAGTTAGAGGGAGCATGCGGAGTGATTCACTTCATCCAAAGAAGGGACATAGATGCAGTGAGTCCAACTGCCAATGTTGAGAAGGACAAATCTTCCATGAACTCTATGTCATATTTGTCATCTGTGTGGGAATGTTCTGAATGCCTTGTGTCTCTCAAATTTCATCAGATGCTTGTAGTTCAGGAACTGAATCCTGCCTGAAATCTAGATGTTAGCTAAGAGAAATCCCTTTGCTCAAATGTTGCTGATGGGAGACTGAGTACAGATAATAGAGGGATAACAGCAATAGGAGAAACTCTCTAGAGGCTCAAGGACTGGCCTGTTTTTCTGGAAAGCTGCGTCTTTACCCTGGCTTCATGTCTGACATGGCTATATTGCCTCTCCATATAGCTGTTTCCCATGTTTTGTCCATCATTTACACATGGAGTGTAAGATTGTGGGGTTGGGACTGACTAAGGATATTTTGTCATGTTGTGCAATTGCTCTTTGGTGTCATCTGGCATCTACGTAGTGCAGAGATACTCAGCTGCGGGCCTCGCTGCCAATAAGCTGAGTACAGATGCATGAGGATGACTGAGGCTGATTCCTGGTGGCATTGTTTGTTTCTTCTTTCTTCCTCTAATACTTAAAAACAACTTTATTTTTAGGACAAGATAGGCGCCGAGAACTCCAGATGCTGGCCTTGGCTTTCGATGTAATGGAATGTCTTCTCATTTTTCAGCCCGAATTCCCATTACGGAGCTACAAAATGTGCTGTCCCTAAAGTTATTTGGATAAATGTTTTTTTGTTTGTTTTGTCTTGTTTCTTCATGGGAAGAGGGCAGCCTCTGTGGAGATGCAATACACTCAGGAAACTGAAGAAACTGGAATGTGAACTCTGAATACCTGGGCATTGTCATTTTTTTCTGATACAGAACATAAATAGCAATACAAAATTGTTAAGCGAGAGGGAAGAAAAAGGGAATAATTTTTTTCATGACTAAATCAATCAAAAAATGTATTTGTCATTTAGCCATATCCTTCCCTCCCCTCCCCTCTTCCTTCGAAAACAACTGGACCCTTCTCTCTGTGTTTATTGCGTTTGTAAAAAAATAGCTGTAAGGGAGAAAAGACAATAAACCAGTTGTCTTCTGGTTTATATGAACATGTAAATCTCATGTATGCAAGCAATAGTCTTAGTCTTTAGAGAAAAATAGTAACAGTAGAATGCCCAGCAAACAGTTACAGAACCTTGTTCACATGTTTCTCAACTTTGGAAGATACCACCATTAACATATAAGATGTAAAAGAAAAAGAACAAAACTAAACAGTAGCATGCACAATGTTTGCTAAAATGCATCTCTTCTCCACAAGGATTACTTCCCATTCCAATAGTCTGACCTATGAAACAAGTAAAGAGTCTTTTCCAATGCAAACTGGAAATTGTTCTAATATACATATCTTGGTCCTGCAGCTTTTCGTAGTAAAACATGGGATTCTTTGTCACCTGGTTTCATCATTGTTTCTGTGTCTATGCGAGGGAAGGGGAAATGGGAAATAAATGCTGTTGGGAAAAACCTCACTCGAGGCAATGGAAAGTTGAGAAGCATGAAGACGCACATGGATTAAATTGACTCATTTTCTGGGGAATAATAATTTAAAAAGTAAAAAAAAAAAATCATTTGGGAGCAGAAAAAAGGAGAAACTAGAGGCTGGTACAGTTTGCTAGGAAATACCAAGAAATCGGAATATGCAACACTCCATTTAAGCAAGGGGTATCGTTAAAACAGACAACTTGGAAACTTAGTGGAAGAAAGATAATCAGTGGAACATTGGAATACCAGGATACAAACTGCATAACAATGACTGAATAGGTCATCCCCACAAAGAAGACTTGCTATGAATGAGAGAACACAAACTATCAAATTACATAAATATATGAGCTGTAACAAAATGTGCCATTGAACAGCCATAATAGAAAATCAGCAGTTAGAGAGCTAAATGCAGTATCAAGCTGATGGCAACAACAATAAAATGCTAACGGAAATTGAAAAAGCTAGTGCAGAGGGAGGAGTAGAAAGATGCTTATAATGACAGGAGTGTCTTATATCTAGCCTGGGTTAATGGCACATAAAGGTGCAAATAAGTGGCAAAAAACATTGTCACCATGAATCACTGGTTTTGAAGAAACTATCTCTGAAGCATCAGTCCTGAACAGAGCCATGCATTGAACAGGTCATTGATAAGGCCATGAGGTTAGCAACTAGGTCTGCTCTAGTGTACCAGAGGTGGACACCAGAAATAGTCCCCACCAGTGGTCCATCTCCCCCTCGGGGCTTCTTCTGTGGGTAGCCACTTCCATCCTCAGCATTGGCTCCTGTGATTTCCTAGGGCCTAGTTTGTCTTGGAGCAAACACCATTTCATAGGCATCTTGCCTTCACTGTCTTGTAAATATATATTTAGACCCTAATGATAGCCTAATATTGTTTTGAATCAAAGGCGTACAGTAGTTGGACAATGTAGTTCTTTCTCCCTTTCCTGCTGGTGCAATGAATCTCTTGGGAATGTCTCCTGTCTTCTGCAATACTCTTACAAGTGTATCTCTAGATTAAAGACCCTTGAGCTCTACGACTCATACAACTGAGGAGCACGGTGAGGTAACTGCAGTTACCATCTGATTACCTCCTCTTTGTCCTCCATCCCCTGTTGTTCTGTCACCAAAACCCATCTCTAATTTGCGCTGTTGGCATCACAAAATGAGTCCTAGATGGCCTAGTCTAGGGCCAGACCTCTCAAAATTTCCCTCCAAATCAAAGCATGGTTGTGTGTTCTGATTGTTTTTTCAGAGAGATTTAGTTACCACATCAGGTGCAGCTTAAGTGAAGGAGCAATCCTAATCTCTCCAGTGGGCCATCAGCTGCCTTCTTCAACTGCTAAACACAAAGCCGCCACCCTGCTGTTACTCCGACTCCCAGTAAGGGGTCACCTTGAGGTATTATATCTAAATCTTGCAGAATTTTCCCTATACATTCCCCAAATAACATCTGTCCTCATCCACAGATGCAGGTGAGGCTTTTCATCTGGGCATATGGGTGGCATTCACCCAAGTGCAGATATCAGTAGAGTTGGTGTCTCCATCTGTCCTAGGCTTCAGTGCTTATCTTATTGGCACAGATGGTATCTGTACCGTGAGGATTACACATTGTTACTGGTTTTGTTGTTGCTGTTGCTAAAAATGAGTCTTGAAACATCCTCATTGCATGAATCCAGCAGTTGGGACTTATGTGATGCTCACATCTATTTCAGGAAAACTTAAAGGGCTGGTCATGCTGCAAGTGAGCAACTAAGTCCTTTGATGGAGCAACATGAGAGGCAAACACCAGCGGGCCAAGCACAACCACCTGAGTTGATGTGAACCAGCCAAGAGTGCAAGGCAATAGGGCTGCCAAAGTGCAGCACACAGGGCAAGCTGGGCTCACCAGTGGCCCAGGGAAGCAGAACAGAATAAAACAGTAATAGAATCATAGAATCCTTTAGGTTGGAAAACACCTTTAAGATCCTCGAGTCCAACCATCAACCATGCCCACTAAACCATGTCCTGAAGTGCCCTGTCTACATGCTTTTTGAATACCTCCAGGGATGGTGACTCCACCACTTCCCTGGGCAGCCTGTTCCAATGCCTGACAGCCCTTTCAGTAAAGACATTTTTCCTAATATCCAACCTAAACCTCCCCTGCCACAACTTGAGGCCATTTCCTCTCGTCCTATCACCAGCCACCTGACAGAAGAGACCAGCACCCACCTCACTACCACCTCCTT
The DNA here is from genome assembly GCA_013401275.1 of Pandion haliaetus. Lineage (NCBI taxonomy): Eukaryota > Metazoa > Chordata > Aves > Accipitriformes > Pandionidae > Pandion > Pandion haliaetus. The sequence goes on from VYZV01030256.1 coordinate 70,224, forward strand.
TCAGGTAGTTGTAGAGAGCGAGAAGGTCTCCCCTCGGCCTCCTTTTCTCCAGGCTAAACAACCCCTGGTCCCCACAGCCGCTCCTCATCAGACTTGTGCTCCAGGCCCCTCACCAGCTTCGTTGCCCTTCTCTGGACATGCTCCAGCGCCTCAATGTCTTTCCTGGTGTGAGGGCCCCAAAACTGAACACAGTGCTCAAGGTGCAGCCTCACCAGTGCTGAGTACAGGGGGATGATCACTGCCCTGCTCCTGCTGGCCACAGTGTTTCTGATACAGGCCAGGATGCCCTTGGCCTTCTTGGCCAAAAGAGAGCTGATATTTCACCCCAAGTGCATTGGCAGGGCTCTTTGAGGAAGGATCCCCAGGTCAGCCCGAGGTGTATAAGCAAAGCTGTTGGGGGCAGAAGGCTGGAATTGTGCCTATTGCCTTCCGTGTCTCAGGACATGCTATTGCTGGATTTTGTTTTTATGAGCACAAGATTCACTCACAAGCAAACCGGAATAAATAAGCAATATCTCCCCCTTCCCCTCCTCCTCTCCCTTACTCCTAACCCCAAATTAAAAAAAACACAACCTCCTATCTAGAGAATGTTTCTTTAAAAAAAATGTGGGTAGGAGACATGCCAAGTTTCTAGAAGATCTTTTTATAGCAGTAGCATCTGGCTCTTTGGGAGTCTCCGTAGGGAGTTTTGTTGGTGACTTTACATCTGCTGTGGTTAAGCTGCTAATGGACTGGCTGTCTGGGCTGCTGCCTGCTCCACTGATTTCTTAGTACCATGGTTTGGTTATTTGAGGAGTTCGAGCCTATTGACTTCTTGCCAGAATTACATAGTGAATTCCAGCAGTAACTTGCATTGTGATACCCAGTCATGCAGAAGGGGTTTCAGATGGAGCAAAGATATCGACTGGCATTTCATTACCCTCTCCTTAAACCCACCCAAGTCTGGATTAGAGCAGGGGGGTGAAGTGTGGATTTTTTTGATCCAGAAGCCAAAAGGAAAGTGAATACTGTAATATTCTTTCAGTGATGTCCAAAGAAAATAAACAAGTAAATACATCAATAATTTAATCTGGAGGTCAATTAAAAATACTTTGCCCCTTAATGATATGTTTCAGCTCATGTTTTACTTATTCATCACTCTAAAAGCTATTTTTTAACCTCACCTAATTAATTAGCGCTTTGGAGTGAAAAATCAAAATGCATCCACCTGCATAATTTTGAAATTAAACATTTTTACATTTTCAACATTTTCCTCTATGAGCAGAATTATTTTTTTTCAGCCAAACCTGTTGTCAAAATTACACTTGATTTTAAGCGTGAATTTCCTCCAGAATGCCATTTCCTAGAGAATCTGTTGTTTTTCCCAGAACTGGTTTCAGGTTTCATTTTTCTTAGCTGACCCATTTGATATTTCATAGCTTTTGCTCTTATGATAAGATTAATTACCCCTCAGAAACACTGTTTTTCCGTCCACTGAGAATAAAATGTCCCTAAACAACTGCTTCAGGAATAGTCCATTTGAACTCAGTTCAGTGGCCTAAACAGTGGTGTGCCTTCTCATTTGCAATGCTCTAGGCTATTGCCCCATGCTCTAGCTCTTGCTCAGAAGTTTGCATATCTTCAGTAAGTCCTGTTTTGAGATTTTATGGATGAGATTCATCTTACTCAACTCGTAAGCTCGACAAATTTGCTCACAAAGACTCGCAATTCATAGACCTTTCCCGCATACTACTGTACCCCTTCCACTCCACACCAAGATAAAAGAGGTGTCTTTATCTGACTGTAGCAGCAGTGATTTTGAAGGAGTAATGATGTGAAAATGTCTGTGAATTCATGTTTACTGGTAGAATTAATATCTGATTATATGATACAAATCTTAAATACATATATGAGTGTTTACGCAGATACGTAACCACACTGCACCATGTAGACAATGTGAGCTATGAATTCACCAATAGCCTTGTGATTCAGCATAGTTATTTTTTCCCACTTTTATTTAACATAGAAATTCTTTGGATTCCCTAAAGTTTCTTATGTAGCCTGTGTCCATCTATCCTACTTCTCTCATTTACCTGGTGAAGTTGTTGAAATATGTCAAAAGCCCAGCAGAACAGCAAAATGAATGTTTTCATTTATAAATCCAAAAGTGCCTGTGTTTCTGAACTAGCTGTTCTGTGAATTCCTTCACTTTCCTGTAATAAAAGTGCCAGGGAGAGTTATGATGCATGCCAAAGATAAAAGACAGGAGAAATGAAGAAAGAAAAGTATATATGTGTGTAGGTAGACCTATACTGAATTGAAGCAACTGTGTGTCATTTGGGACAGCACTAGCATTTGAAGCTGTGCTTCTGTTCCCACTGGGAAGAATCAATGGGTGCATAGGAGTAAGCACACAAACACATAGATAACACAGACTCGCGCAGAATCTCTCAAGATGTGGTTTGACATTTCTGGACTGAAGTTTCTAGTTTGATGATACTAGGGTTTTCGGAGCCTAGTAACAGATTTGTTTTTAAAAAAACCCCATGGTCGTGCAACACAAACTACTTTTCCAGTGTAAACTCACTGTGTGTCTTCAAACCAGCTCAAAACTTCTGAATAACTTCACTTGGTTTGGGTAGACTTATGGGGCATCACCTTTGTCTACCACTCTAATTTTGTGCTGGCTTGCCGGAAATAAAACATCAGTAGTATTTTTCTGTAGTTTCTGTAAAGCAGCTATAAGAGTAGAAACTCAGCACACACTCTGTATCATGCACACCAGACAGAGTGACAGTATCACAGCCACACACTCAGGGTTGGTCTGGGTGAAAAGCTGCTCATGTAACTTTGTGAGCCCCTTCCAGGTGCACTCATAGACAAACTTACAAGCACGGATACTTAAAAACGGAGACACGTCTTGAAAATCCTTTTGCAACCCCCTTTCCAGAAGGCACCTTTTGCTTATGTGACATATCTCTTCACAAGCATCCTGTATTTCAAACCTTCTAACCAAATGAGGATTCATTTGTCCACAGAACAAACCAAATTCGGTCTTAATGGTGGCAGATCAGCCATCACTGGAGCACCAGTCAGCAGCAAAAAAGATTCCCATTGTAGAAAAGGTGAAACACATGTGCTTTAGGGCCAGAAGAAGAGGGCATAAGTCTGTCATGCCGTGCTTTTCTGAGTTAAGAAAACATAGCAGCCTTGGGGATTCCTGTCCTCATCTAGGCAGATGTATGCTCAATCCATCCCTGCTCCCACCAGAGTGTGAAAAATCACAGCTGTGGTACATAAGGGGTTTCACCTCATCTGAGCTGAGTAACCTGAAAGCTTAGAGTGATGCTTCTGCCGAACACTTTACTTTTGAGGAGCTCATTGTCTGATGATGCTTAGTCATGTCTTACTCCTGCCAGACTGCCTGCATATCACCTACCAAAGAAACCTTTAAAAAAAGAAGAAGAAAAAAAAGCCCTTTATCCCAGTCAAAGTAACTGCAGAAAAAACCTTCTAGAAGGTGTGGAACCCACGACTGATTCCTCTCCACTGCCATTTGTAAATGCTGAGGGTTGGTAAATAATGGGAACAAAGATATTTGGAACATGCCAGGAAGTTTCAAGAAACCATAAGCAGTCACAGAGTAAGTCCATGCAAAGCCTATCTTTGAGAATCAAGTATTTCTTGAAGGGAAATATTTTTGAAGTGCTTACGGTGTGCAGAGAATAATATAGTTACCTTTTGATTGCCTCAGTCTATCTCACGTCTCTGTGCTGTTAGTTAGTGGGATTTATTTATTCTCACAGGGTACCCAAGCCTGAAATGTCACTGGTGATTCCGGTAGGAGTGGGGTCAGCTCACTCTTTTCCCGAGGCAGTACATACAGGTATGTTTCTACAGCACCTAAATAGCTTTGGATGTTAAATCCCCATAAAGACAGTTACAGCACCAGTGGGCAAATGAGACAGAGACGATCTCCTGTAACCCAGACACCTACAGTGTAGACATGTAGATTGGAGTGCCCACCATCGTCAGCAAGGAAAAATATCCAGTCCTTCCAAATACTACATTTAGAAGCCAAAATCCAGGTTTAGTCTGTATGGCTGATTTATTGTCTCCATAGCAGAGCAATCCAAAGCAAACCTGCCGAGATTCAGACCTTGAGTAAATTTTAGGAAGATATCTCCAGGGTCTCCAGATATAGAACATCTCCTATATTCTCACAGAAACACCCAACCTCCTGGAGAGTTCTAAGATGTTCTGCTGATTTTTTGGCCTTGTGGATAGAGTACATGCTTATTTGATATGGTGGGGTCGGGTCGGGTCAGGTGAGGTGTTTGCTGCAGAGTGGAGCTTGTGGGGGTGGCACATGTCCCCAATTTTAAGTGGCAAAATTTATAATCATGATGTGATTCCTTGCATAAAAGTGGATCTTCGGATAAACTGAGTAGCCTCGGAACAACCAATGGGGTTGAATTCCACCTATTGCCTGTGGGTATTTCTGAAGCGTCAGCAGTAGCGATACCATATTAATAAACCATCTGCAGGCCAAAATATCTTCAAGTCCCTGTCTTACTGAAGTGATCATAGTGTTGGACTATGGAGATCCCCAAAATTTCCTTCAGGTTGTGTCATTTGGGACACACACACCGACACAAACACCGAAGGCAGCAGATTGGAGTGGAAGGGCACAGGGTAGCAGAAATACCATGGCAGTGGACTGCAGAGGTCTCTGCCTCTGTCAAGTCCTCCTAGAAGATTAATTTCTTTTCTCTGGTTCAGCAGTGCAAAATTCCCCAAAATCCCAGGAGGCACTCTCTTTTAATGCCCAACAAATGGAGTCTCATACATATTAAAAAGAAAGAAAGTGGAGAGAGAAGGCTGAGGCATGCATGTGGGACACAGCTAGGAAATGCAAAATATTTAATTAATACATTCCAGTATCACAAGCACGATGAGCAAAGTCCAGAATGAACAGAGGCACTATTAGTAACTACTACTCATCATTACTTACTATTAATTTATAAATGGCTAATAATCATTGTTCTTGCCAAGGATTACAGCCATTGACTGGGATAATGCTGTGTTTGATGCTAGACCAAAACAGAACAAAAAGATAATTGCTCACTGTGCCATTTACAGTCTAGTTCCTTTCAAAACCATTGTTTTCATCAAAATGCATATTTATGATGTTTGCCCAGTTATTCGTGACACCATCAAAAAGTGAGGAACTGACAAAACAATACCATTTCAAGCAACATTAAGGTGTGCAGAAACTGGATGAAAAAGGACAGAGGAAAATTCTTCAAAGCAGAGCCCAAATTTCCATGACTTTTTGGGGCCAAATTGTAAACGAAAAGTCACAGATTAATTCCACATTTCTGTTTTGGAGAACAGGGATGAATTCTAGTCTGGGAAAAGTTATCAACATCCCCATAAGCTGGAGTTTTGCTTTCTGATGCTTTTCTTTGCACCTCTCCCACATTCACGTTACAGCGGACTCACATCTTCACGGCCCGCCCAGCAGCGAAGTGTGGGCATGTCGGCTGTGCGAGCATTTCATCACCTGAAGAAATGCTGCCACAAAACTGCACCATCTCCAACCACATGCCCAAAGTCCCTGTTTAGAGGCATTCCCATAGGACATCTGCCCTGCTCCAAAGCTCTCTGATGCCATCCCTTAGGGGATGCTATCCCTTAGGGCCCAGAACCTGTTGTTTCTGAGTACCCTGCAGACAGCGGTGGGATCGGGTTCCACGCTTACTGCAAGTGATGTAACGGAGAATTTTGCCCTCCAGAATGAGCATGACCACTGGGCTAAAGGGAACTGATTCAAACCACGAGTAGGTGCAATGAATTGTGTTTATGCTTGTTTCTCCCTTTCTATATGTCGTTCCGTAGCATGAAGAGGTGTGAGCGTTGTCTGGTGCAGCTCTGCCAGCAGAAGCTGTGAGGACAATTACACAGACAAGACTGCTTATTTTTTTATTGATATAGTCTGTGCACAGTGATGAAACTGCCTGATCAAAGCTCCCCTACTATAAGCCTGGTTTAACTGAGAGATGCAGCGTTTCAGACATGAATGAAATCTAGATTGAGCATCAAGCTAGTGAATTTAGGAAATAGCAAGGACTTTGGCCATGTGCACAGAGGGGATGATGCATCTGGCGTCATGTCTTGATGCCTTTAGCTCCCTTGACAAATGCAAATAACAGGACTTTATTCATAGCAGCGTCAATGAAGAGAGCAGTGAGTGCGCCGGTGAAGCAGCGATGTGTATGTAACGATACCTCTGCAGCACTGCAGTCTTAAGTGCATGTAATATCAGACAGGACCAGTATTAATAAATACTGATACTAGTGTGACACCCATGTTATGAACTCATAGCCTGGCCCTCTTTTATCAGCTGAGGGGACTTTTTCTGGGAGGAGAATAATTGGCCGCCCAGCTGCAGGGTTTAGAAGGATGCTGTGGCTGCTCGGGGAATCACAGGACACCTGAGACCACATTGAAGTTCTCTCATCCTAAAGAAACAGACTGTTTCTGTTAAAAGAGACTCTTCATCCATAGCTAACAATATATTGCTTATGATAAATGGGTTTGGGAGCCTAGGAGCATCTGCTATAGGGCACTGACACATACATATTGGAGCCAACTTCCCATTGCTGCTATTTAGAACAGGGGTGATGGATTAAAGTGATTCTTTCCAAGGTCAAAGTTGGAGTCTGTTTCAGAGCCAGGGTAAATACTTAAGAAATACTGACTACTGTCCAGACCCTGGGTTTATGTACACAAGCACTGCAAAAATTGCAATCAGATAAACATTAATAAATAATACAGAAATAACATCAAGATGGCAAATTCTGCTCCAATGCCCAGTTTGCCATAAAAGCAAAGATTTGAAATGTAAACCCCCAGAAGACAACTGAAAATATGTGCCACAGGGGACTGGTTTATATTTCTAGCAGAAGTAAAAAATACTGTTTTAAGAAGTTTCAAGGTTAGACTTGGTTCATGGCATACAGATTTGTGGGTGGTAAAGCGTGTGCCCTAGGCTGCGTTGGCAATTTCATGCTGCTCCCGGACAGAGCTTAAAATACAGCAACCCTCTAGAAAGCTAAATAAAGTTGTCTCAGGATGAAAATACAGCCACAGTTTATGGGAACACACCAGAATAATTTGAGCCATGTGGTTTTGTGTAGAGCAGCTTTGACTAAGATCACCTCAGAGATCTAATGAGCTGCTCCTGCTCATAAAACCCACAGGGAAAAGGTGCAGGATAAAGAACGGAATCAAAATCAGAGGATGCTTCGATCACAGGAATAATGTCACAAGGAAATGGAGATGACATTGCTGCCTTCCCCCAGTGTGGAGGGAGGGATGGTACCAGGTAGGTACCTGTCACCCCATGGCAGACCTTTCCCACATTAGTTTATTGAGGACTTCACCAGCTGGCTACATTTACTGCCTGCCATCCTGTGACAGCCGAAAAGGAAATGAGATTCCTTGATGTGCAGTTTGGGGGGATCAGTTTCTAATCACAGCTTGGACATTAGCATCAAACATTTCTCTTCAATGAACATATCCTTTGCTTTTCTAGAGAACCCCTTTTTAGTCATTATCAAGAAGATGAGGTTATGTAGAAGCATCTATTAAGGATACCAATACCCACACGTATTTATCCGTTAGATGCTCTCATGTATGTGACTACATACAGCTTTGCAACCAATTTTGGAGGTGTCTCTGTCAAAGTGTGCTTGTGTCTGTGTCTGGTTCCCCATCCATGAGTGAAAATATATTTGGGAAGGGAGGGGATTTGACAGGTATGTCTATCTATGTGAGTTTCTATGTAGGTGCCTTAGTCTGGATAGTCATAGTATAACGGTCTGTGTCTCCCTTTGTGTTTATACAGGCAGGAGTTACAGCCTGTTAATGCTTGGCATAGTCTTGCTTATAGGGTAAGGCCGGTGAGAGACAGTGCAGCACAGGCATATGATGCCCAAGATACATCCTGAGCAAGATGTGACGTCTGAAGCACAGTGTGGCAGACCAGGTTATAGGAAACATTCAGCCCAGCCACGGTGTTTAGCAAAACCTGACCCCCAGCTCAGATCTCCTTTCCCATTTCACAGACACTTGGTCTGGTTGTGCGCTGGCCGAGCTATAATGAAGGATGAAATGCTGCCTGCAATATAAAAAGGAAATTTCAGGTTTCCCTCTTGCCAAAGAGGAGGTGTGCGGTGGAAAGAGGGGAGCTGGGTCTCCGGGATGTCTGCATGTTTAGGGTTGGAAAACTCTTTAAAACGAAGTGGTAGAAATAACTTGCCTGTAATCCGTAAGACCACATCTGTTCCAGAAACTGCTGTGGGGAAACAGTGCTCGGGAGGCTTCATGAGGAGGTGGGTTGTTGGGCAGGGAGCCGAAGACTGTCTTTTCTCCATTCTCCTCACTTTTGCTGACTACAGCAAGAACCAATTTCCCGGGTGAACCTCAAGTCCGACATAGATACTCTATAAACTAACAAAACCTCAGAAAGACAGGAAGCGTCTAGAGACAGGGCAGCACAGCCAAAGACAACAGCTCCTGAAGACACCCAAAAATGCTCCACCAGTCCCTCCCCAGTGCCACTATTAAAGATATGTTGGCTCCATTTTGGCCGGGATTTTTTGCAAGAGGGCAAGATGCTCAGCCTGTCCCCAGCCTCCCTGGACATTGCATAAATAAAAGACAGACCCTTCTTCTCCCTTTCTCCCCTCCCCAGGGGGTGACCTCTCTCACAAACCCCTCCAGGAGAAAAAGAAAGAAGCAAACAAACAAAAAAGATAAAAATAAAAAAAGAGAAAAGGATGTGGGGATATGACCAGACAGACAAGCACAAAGTTTCCCCAAGGAAGGGCAAATATTTCAGACTCGGAGGGACTTCTTGCAATCCCAGTCTTACCTCTGGTCTTCTTTTTACCCAGGAAATATTCCCCAGCTGCAAAGAACCTCTGAAAGCCCCCACTCTTCAGGGCTTCAGGGGCATAAACACATACACAGATTTATATTTTAGCTCCTACAGGCAAAACTTGACTCCTGCCTTGCCAAATAATTGTACAGGCTTGCCAGTCATGTCCACAGTACCCAAAGCACACATGGCAAGCTCATCTCTCACCTTTCCCACAACCAGACTTTTATACCCTTGTGGTCCTCTCTCCGTCTCCATCATTTCCAAGCAGTAGGTGCAGCTGCCTGGGATGAGGGAGAACAAGGGCTTCAAAGAAGCCATGTACGTGCTGGTGGGCACCATCTCCACCGAGCCCTTCTTGCAGGCTGAGCTCCAGTATGGGACTTGCCATCAGAGCATCCTTTCCTCCAGGCTGCCTCGTGCATCAAGGGAGAAGGTACCTGAGGGGTCTGGGGAGCACAGAGAGCATCTTGCCCTGGGCATGACGCTGAGTCTGTGCCATAGTTTGTCACTGAAGGATGGAAAGTAGGAGGTTTTACCTCAATTAAATGAAAGGCAGTCTGAGGCAAGGCTATTTCCTGTGCTTAAGTCTGATCCAAATACAGGAACAAAAGTGGAAATTCCTGCTACTGAACCGACAGTGGTTCAACTCAGGAGACAATTTTCCACTGGTATATTTTCTTTCTGTTATTTTTTTATCCCTACAGGGACTTCTGACATTGCCAATATCCAGGATTCCTCCTATTTCCTTCTCATGGCACATTTCCTTTTTAAGGCTCTTGATTTGAGGTCGTAGGGATCCTGAATTTGACACAGGAATTTGGTCGAGGGGGATATTTTTTGACTTCTGCATGTGGACAGAGGGAGTATTTGTATTACAGACTTGTTTGAATTAAACATGAATGAGTAGTTATCTGGGTGGGGTCAGGAATTAGTTGCCAGAAGAGACCCCTCCTACCTATGAAGCCTTCTGAAGGTTTCATCTCATTGATATAAATAAAACCCCAAATATACACAATTATTGACTTAGCTGTGAGTGTAAATTGGTACTGTTGAAACTGGTGATTTCTTACTGGCTTTCTTGAAGGACATATATTGATGAAAGTCTGAGGGAAACTGGCACAACTGTGTGTTGCTGAAAGCCAGTTTGTATTCCTGTCCTCCCTTGCCATGTTCTTTTCAGACGTGCTCATCTCTGAGTTTCTGTAGGATGTCGGTTGATTTAGGGGGCTTGATAATTTTCTGTGATTATCTTTTCTATGATTTTCCTGATTATCTTCCTCTGTACAATGAAAGATAGGGACAATAATTGTAATCTGCACCTCGCAAACAACTGGCTGAACCGTAAGGATGTAATGAGGGCTCGCTGAGGTACTGCTCTGCCTGCCACACACACAGGAATGAATCTCCCCTTACACAAAGGTGGTAATTTCTGAGAATAATATCCTTAATGCTCTTCAGATTTCATTTCTCACTTCTGCTACAGGATGGCAAAGCACAGAATAAATGTCCTTGGACAGACTCCTGTAGGACAGCAGTATATAATAGCTGCCATGAAGCATTTGCTATGGGATTTCCGTGACTAAGAGTCAACATTTCCACCCAAGATAGATACTCTGAATTCTTTTTATTATCATCAGAGATGCGTTCAATACATTTAATAAACCCGAGTGTGGTTCTTCTTGTCCTAAAGTTTGTGTTGAAGGTAACTCAGATGAATTATTCCTTAAGATCCCTATTCTCCTCTGCTGACTGTAAGGAGGGAGAAGGGAGACTGACCCAGCTGGATGTGTTGACACCACAGACACTAGGGCTCCATTCACCATCTGCAGCTATTTAAGAGCCTAATGTGGGCACATTTTTCCCCCCAAAGCCAGGTAGGTTTGGCAGCTGGTGTAGGTCTCTTGCAGAAAGACACAGGCAGCAGCCAGAAGTTGACACTTACAACTAGGTCATGGTGACCTCTCAGATTGCTTTCACCTGATTTTTGCTGGGCAGATGATGAGGGAAGCAGGGGTAATGGGACTCTGTCCTGCTGCCACTGCACCACATTGTCACTATGCTTGGCTCTGTGACCCCCTGAGCTAGACAGAAGGACATGGCTAAACTGGCCACTGAAATGGTTTGATGAACCTCTCCTAGCTGCTGAGACCTTTCCACAGCCCTTGGCCACCCAGCGCTCATCTACTTGACCTCTGAAAAACCTCTGCCTCTGAGCATGCCAGTACTTTCTCAGTCTCTTTTGGCTTCTCTCCAGAAATAACTCTCCTATTTTACTCTGCTTTTTTTAAACACTAACTGTAGCCTAAAATTATTTTACATGCACACACATATACATCACACTAATATATATTTTCAGTACGCTCTGAAAAGAGGCAAATTTGTCAATAGGAAGAAAGCCATTCAGAGATGTGAGAGACTGGGAGATATACAAATCCTCCATTATTTAACTCTAAATGAAATAACCAGCTGTTTCATAAAGGAAAATTCAAATGTCCTGTGTGCTGCTTTGGTGGAGTTAACTCCTTTCTTCATTGAGCTTTGCTGCTTTTAACAGAAGGTGCTGAGTGGGAAAGCACGTAAGGGAAGGAGGTTGACAGGCATGAGTTTGAGTGCTTATTTGAGAGCTCATTTAAATTTGGCATGCAATTGGCTTATGAGCGTATTTATGTGCAAATTCCCAGACTTTCCAGTTTTCCATGGGATTGCAGGATGGCATTATCTGTAGATATATTCATAACTTCTAAAGGAGGCTGGAACATTCATAGCAGCAATGCAGTCAATACTTGTTCCCAAGTATTTCTAGATGGTTGGGATACTATGAGTGGGGTTTGTAATTAGTAACTTCAGACAGCTAAAAGTGACCTGCCTAAACCTGATTCATCTTATCCTAAGAGATATCCGGATACAGGCCAGGAAGCTGGCAGGTACAGACATGTAGCAAAGAAAGGTAAGTGAAGAAAGGCTTTTTAACTAGACATCTATATCTCATGCATCCAAAGTCAGGTCAAGTAAATCTCTTCTAGAAAAAAATGTAGTCTGTGGGACATGTATCTATGAAGTGAAAGGAGTGATGACTCGCTGTTGTTTTGGATCAAAATTTAGACTGCATCTAGAATACTGCACCCAGTTTTGGGCCCCAGTTACAGCAAAAACGTTGACAAACTGGAGCAAGTTCAGTGGAGGGCCACCAAGACTGTTGGGAACTGAGCACTTGTCCTGTGAAGAGAGGCTGAGGGAACTAGGTTTGTGCAGCCTGGAGGAGGCAGGGCTTTGTGGGGACCAAACAGCAGCCTGCTGCTACCTGTGAGTAGCTTGTCGAGAAGATAAGAGTCAGGCTTTGCAAAGTTGTGGTGGATTGTCCATGACTAGCCACCAGGTGCCCACCAAGCCACTTTATCACTTCCCCTTCTCCACAGGACAGGAGGAGAAAATACAATGCAAAACTCATGGGTCAAGATAAAGGCAATTTAACAAAGAAAAGCAAAGGTCATCTGCAGAAGCAAAGGAGAACAAAAATACTTATTCGTTACTTCCCATCAGCAGGCAATGTCCAGCTTCTTTCTGCGAAGCAGGGCTTCATTTCAGAAGACCTGAATGATATCTTCTGGGTTATGCTGAACTCTTTCCCTTTGCCGTCACTCACTCCATGTCCCCTTGCTGTATAGTCCCTTACCCTTTGAATGGATGGGACACTCAGGCCTCTTTATAGGTAGCTCCTTCTAAAAGAGGTCATTGCTGCCTTCTCTGCTTCTGCCATTAGCTTCGGTTTAAGGCCTGTGGTACTGATGTCTGCAGAGGGGTGTATTTGTGGAGAAAAGGTATACTTTGGATTTCACAGCTGCAGGAGTTAGACAGTGGGGAGGATGAGGGGAAATGCCATATGGATTTCTTGTGGTTGGTTAATTTGGTTTTTTACAAAATATTTTCCCTTACTTTGACATCATGGTTGGAGGACCAGGGAAAAAAAAAAAAGGAAAAAAAAAAAAAGAAAGCCTCACAGTTATATATTTACCCTCAAACCACTAAATTCAGGCACGAAAGTATATTAGGCCATTTCAATGCGCACAGGAAAGCTATTGTCGAGCAAAATTATTCCTTGGTTTTACTACTGTAATATAGGGGCATGTGTTAGAGTTTAGAGACTCCCTAAAGAGCAGCTGTTGGCCTGTAGCAATTTAATTAAGAATGTAGCTATGGCTAGCTGATTATATTTCTAAATCTGTCTTTGGCTCTCTTCCCTTTTATCTTTATGGCCTGATTCAAGGGCCACCCCAGTCAGGGCAAATCTGCCTTAGAGATTGATGAGGTTTGGATCAGTCTTGGACAGCACAAAGGTTACAGCCAAACATGTACTTAGTTTTATACCCCATCCTTGCAGTGGGTGGGAATGAAACTAAAATAGCAACAGAACTTTCCATTCCCCAGGGAAAGAAGCTGGTAGAGATTTTCCTAAGCACGTTTGAATCACTTGGGATATATACTGCTGCAGCAGTGGTCCCAGAAAAGTCAGACATCTAAATTAGGGCCAGCACTGAGAGTCTAGATACCCCAGTGTTACCCTGTAGTTAATGGAGAGAGAGACAGGTTCTTTCAAAGTCTGATTTAGAGGAAGGGTCCAATCCATTGTTCTGAATTGCCCTCTCAAGGGAATCTTTCTCTATTAATTATAGAGAGGACTCAGAAAGATTAGCTTCCTAACATAGGTACTTGTCTTAGAGCCAGACCCACATCTAGACACCCACATTTAGGTGTCTACCTGTGAAAGTCTGTGCACTGGCTGTCCTACCGCCCATGACAGTCAAGAGAGAGCCAAGACTCAGTTTGACTTCCTCAACATAGACACGTGGTGCTGTTTGAGATCCCCTAGGCAAAGTATCCTGCCTCCCCCACGACCACTGACAAGGGCCAAGGAAATTTCAGGCAACTTGGAGTCCCTGAAATGGCACTAGGAGTCTGTGTTTTGGCAAATTCTGTTAGCCCCAGATCTACATAAACTATAACAATGACTAAGATACCCCATTCATATGAACACATTGCATATAGATACTTAAATTCAGATGTCTGAATCTGCAAGGCGAATGCCACGCCTGGGGTTAGGTAGTGTCAATACCCACCTCTAGCCCCTGGACCTGTCAAGGTCCCAGTCTCCCTCCAGAATATCATCTGTTGCCCTAAGACTGAGAAGGAAGAAAACTTCTTCGGATGTCTACTGGTGGTCCAAGCCATGATTTACCTGGGAAGACAATAGAGCAGCATGATCCTGAGCCTCCTTGATGGTTCCACTGAATGCTGGGGGGTTATCACTCGTTAGCATAAGGAGTTCCTGAGGTGTCCCTCAAACTGGAACCTTGGTACAGTGCAGAGCTCTGAGGAGATGCTAATCTGCATCCCAAAACACTGCAGTTACATTATCGCAGAATTATTCCCACACTAATAGGTCCGAATGTCATAAAACCAGATAGTGCTTCTAGCAAGAAATCCAGGACTTGACCTAATTTTTTTAACGCAGTTTTCCTTAGGCTGTACTCACTCTGTCCCTCTTGACTATAATCTGCAGTGGAGACTTCATCATTTATGAAAATGAAAGCACTCTCCTATATCAAATTCCACTGCAAAGCACAAGCCCTTCTCTGCAGCTGGTAGGATGGCCTGTGCTGTAGCTGGGAAGCCAGCACTGTTGTCCTAGAGCAAGTTTAAGATAGATAGATGAAGAGAAGGAATGGTGTGTTTATATGATGACAACTGATATCTTTGGAGGGCAGCTCAGTTTGAGAATATACTAATGACCTGCAGTTAGAATATGCACATTTTAGGTTCAATTTGTTGTCTTCCCTGTTGCACCACGTCTCTTCAGTTCTCACACCTATTAAAACCACAAAGGCTAAATAGGAAATAAGCCACAACAACATCTCATTGCTTGTAGGTAATGTTTTGTTGGGTGGTTAGTGCCTTAACTAATCCTTAATGCAAGCACCTTACTAAACTTGAGTCTCATCAAGGCAGACAAATCAATTCAGCTTTTAATAGCTAACCCCTTGCTATGCTTTTTAATAAGAAAGAGGTCAGGAAATTGAGACAAGGCAGCAAAAAACCCATTTAGAACACCTTCCTTTTTATAAAGGACTTGAGAAAATATAGGTCAGCATGCCAAAATCAGCAACAGAGGAAAGTTTTATACAGTGGTGCCTATTAAAACCTCTACAAATGCCTTTGCAATTACCCTGGCCACATGTTTCCCAAATATTCCTGAGGCTAAACCTGTATTTGATACTAATTACAGGGAATATCATGACGAAGGTTAATTGCTAACCCTCAAATTGTAGAGAACCACATGAACTTGTCCATAAAGGAGATAATCAACTTTTATGTGGGACATATTAGTCAAACTGTGAGTGATAATCCCTGTTCAGACCACGCACCACGATACTCGAGGTAAAATTAGGCACCTGTCACAGCATCTTAGATTTTGGACAGAGATTCATGGTTATATATCAAGATGCCCTTCCCTGACTGTGATCCCTGCATAAACAACAGAGGAAAACCATGGTGAGACACAAGACACTTACAAAACTGGATTGAACACAACCCTTTTTTCGGACTAGGAATGAGAATCTATTGCCAATGACCTGAGTAAAACTTTTTGTGCTTGGGGTGTACAATTCAGCTTCAAAACCTCGGCCAAACCACAACTGAGAGACTCCAGTGCTCTACATTTGACACCTGACTTTACCAGAAAATTCATTTCTGATGCTGGATATGGCATTTCCCTTGGCCTTTCCTCTCCATCTGCAAAACACAGGCTACAAAAATTGCTTCATCTACTCAGGAATGACTCATCTATCTAGTTGCAGAAATTCCATTACATTTTAGATGAGTAAAGTTATTCCTCTAGGTCTCCAGTTTGAAAGGCAGATGATCATGGGTTTCCCACTGGTCTTCTGTCACATCTATCAGCCCTGTGCAGACGTCTTGGGTATCTAAAAGTGCCTCTGAGGGCACTAGACAATGATTTTTAGATACCCAAATTGTTCCACTGGTGTCTGTTATTAAATAAACATGTTCAACACACAATGGATCTTGAACTTAAAGTCTCTTGAGAAAGTCATCACAAAGAAGCATATCTGCTGCTATCTTAGGGGAAAAAAACAGGTTCAAATGGTAAATAAGTAAGGACAGGAATATTTCGATTTTTCTGAGATATAGTAAAAAGGGTGTTATAAAAGTTTCAGGAGTCAACTGTCCTCTGAGCCCACTGGGTGAAGGAAAACAGTTATTGGCTTTCTTCCAGTAAAAGAAAGCTTTGGTATTGAATACTGAGGTTTAGGTAAGCAGTAGTGCAAAATATTTAAAGATGTTATGGATTTCCTTCTGAGATATCAGGGGAAGTATGAATACCCTGAGTCAATGCAGTGCAGTGAATTAGATGAGGTTCTTTCTACTCATGCATGGAACCTCTTTGGTTGTTTACACTTTGAATACCCTAGGGATGCTCAAATGACATTTTCATACAAAAGCCCAGCTTATTTTATTGCTGTTCCACCAAGACTCCAGCTCTCTATTTTTCTGTTGTCACAGATGCTGATCTGTGCAAGTCCTTTTGGTTAATGGCCTCTATTTGAATAACTGGCTATGAAGGTTTTTAACTACAGCTCAAAAAGCTTTCATAAGTGCCACTGGGCAACAATCTTGGAAAGGGAGATAAATCTTACAGAATTTGGAAGGTGGCAAATGTAATGGATATTGCAGAGTTAACTCAATGCTTAAACACTAGTTCTTAGTTAATTTCAAATGTTCTAGGGTTTCTGGGACATCCAAGCTGGACTGGCAGACGTGACACAGGATCTACAGGAGAGCTGTGTCTTTCTCCAGCTGCAGTTGGAGGTCAGGCAAGACAACCTGAGAAATTTTCAGCTGCAGTAAATGCCTTATGTTTAGGGAATTGAATTACTCCTTCAGGCAGGAGTTCAGCTTAAAAGTTGAGAAATGTAATTATAGGTGCCCACATACAGGGAGCAATCCATAGGCTAGGTGTGGAAATGCCCCTCGTAGTCTATGGAAATCTTGAGCTCAGTTCAGTCATCAATATAGAGAAGCCTCATTTGAGATGCTCAACAGGATCCCATCTGGTGTCTCTCTGCTGGGTGGTTGTCTGCCAGGCCCTGTGCTGTGGTCACCACCCCTGCGTGAATGTCTTGGATACCAAAAGGCATCTCAGATGGCAATAATTGTTTAGATTTAAGCAACTAAACTGCATCCCTGCTAGCTTCTCAGATGAAATGTGCTCTAAATTTCACTGAGTACAGGGACTGTTTTTCCATTAATTGAAATGGGATCTTATACAACCATTTCACATACAGACACTTGTGTATTTTCATGCAAAACTTGAGTTTGAATCTGCAAGATGAAACTACCCTGAATTCTGCATAACTCAGTCAATCATTTGGTGTATGTGGTTAGCATTTCTCAGAAGTTCTGCAGGATCCCACAAGAGACATACTTTTACACTGTACCTCCCTGAATTTGGGTAAATTGCCTTCACTTCAGCAATTTCATGGCACTAATATAGACACTAGTATAGTGTCTCAAGTGACATTTTGTTTTGGAACTGGGACAGGTTAAAAGCATGCATGCCTTTTACTATGGATCAGTGGCAAAGGATAAGTTGCTAAAGTGTAACTTGAATAAAAACGTGAGCACTTGCAGTCATATGAACGTGCTCAGGAATCTTTATCAGTGCATCGCTTGGTTACCCCTACTGCAAACTTAAAAGCCTGAGCTACTACATCACCCAAATTCAGCACAGTGCTTCAGCACTTGTTTTTAAGCATGCGATGAAGCAAACCGTATGCCCCTACTCACAGCTGAGTGATTTTTATGTTCTCTACTAGCATTTTTGTTTTCCACATTTTGCTTCTTCATTTTTTCTAGTGGAAAATAACTCTAAAAGTGCCTTTAGAGCAAGCAGCATCAATTAAAAACACCCTTGCTTCCAAGGGCGTAACTTGACAGCCTTGAGTTTGTAGCTAGAGAGCTGAAAAAAGGCATGGCTTTTGATTTCTTTTTTTAATAGACACAAATTACAGGGTGATCCAGTAACAGCTAAACTCAAAGTTGTTTCATCTTTAACAGGGGCCATTAAAAGCAATGTTCAAAAACAAAGGACATCATCCAGTTATGAATGTTAATGGAGCAGAACGTTCATTTCAGTTCCGAGTTTTCCTCATGTCTGGTCCGGGAATGCTTGTTTGTAGAGTCTCGTGTTTTAATGCAGAACAGGTGCTGGATGGAGAAATACAAGAACAAATTGACTAGACAGGCAGCTTGTCAAGATCTAAAATAGACTATCAAAGCAGGAGGTGGAAGAGAGCAGGTTGCAAACCCCATATGATCCCCGGGAAGAGTAATGCTATTGTTCATATAAGATTGAGAGACTGTGTATTTATGATTTCCTGAGCAGAGCCTGAAGTTTTTAACCTACTGGTTTTGGACATGACTATGGCTCACTAGAGTTAATATGTTTTTTTCTCCTTATAAACAACTTAAAAAATGAAAATGTTCTTCCTTCAAAAAGGAGTATTTCAGCATTTTTGTATTCATATCTTTCTTATTTCTTCTTTTTGATCTCAAGCAAAAATGTAGTTTTCTTTCCCATTTATTTTTCCTTTCTCCATTTTTTTTATCCCCTGAACACTTCCAGTGACTGCCAAAGAAACAAGTGGCAGCAAAAGCTGGGAAAAGGCAAATTAAGAAATATAAAATATATAAAAATAATAATAAAAAAATAATTTCAGCTTATTAAGAAGTTTTATTACTTTCAATAAAAAGTTTGGTAAGTTCCTTTAACAGACAGAAGATGGACTGTGGTGCTAGGAAAATCATTGCATTAAAAAAATTCAACCAATAAACCAAATAAAAGTCTTGGAAAATTATCTGTAGCTTTCCACTGCCTTTGTCAGTGCTCCACTGGGGGTCAGTGCTACTGGTGCAACATCAAAGTAGCATTGAATATTTTGTCACCATTTGCAGTGCAGCTGTACACAATTTGGAAAAGGCTGAGGCTGAGGTGTATATCCTGGCATGTGTTTCCAAGCCTAAGTACCTCACACCAACTAATAATTTGACAGATGCCGTGTTGAAGTTTGAGCACACATTTCAGGTAAGAAACCCATGTTGAGTATAAGGTACAGGTCCTAATGTGCTTCTTTAACTTGATTTGATTATAATCTTAAGGAAGAAGCCATAGTTTTAGCTGTAACCATTTGTGCTCTGAAATCTGGCTTTCCCTAATTCAACTTTTATTGTGTAAGTCTCTACGATGACTGTCCTAAAAGCACAAAGAAAGTGTTTGCAGCAGTGTTCATTGGAAACCCTGGGACTTTCTTCATTTAGCTCACAAAACCTTTTCCCTCTCCTACTCTGCCCCTGCCCAGACATTTCTTTCCCTACCTGGCACACTGTCCTGCTGCCTTCCTTCACTATTACTGGTGATTCCCACCTCCCAGATGCCAAATCTCACATTTCTGTGCCAATTAACAGCAAGCTCCCATTCCCTTCGGTTCTCAACCGCCCAAATCATCAAGCTCTTTGATATAACGAACCCAGATATTTTATGGTTATTTTGCCCTCTTTCAACCCCATAGAAAGTAGAAGGGTGGGATGTTACTGTAGGGTGAGTTTTGGTTATTCTGTGAGATGAATTATTAATATGACACCGTACGTCTTCTCAGGAGACAAAACCTATCAGCTAAAAAGTCTTGACTTATTTGGAACTGAGCACTTCCCACGTATGTCATGGATCTGGGCACTATGACCCACCATGCCCCTTACCGTCCCATGCTGCTCTGTCAGCATCCCTGCTGATTTTGATTAACAAAGGCAATGAGGATTTTGCTTTTCACAACAGGTTGGTAGTGGACATAAGTCATTACACTTCTGGTGAGGACAAAAAGGCTTTTGCCAATTTCCACACTAGCAGACCGTTTTTCCTTACCGCAGAACCAAACAGCATGTACTACTTAGGGGGTGTGTCTTCTCCCTCTGCTTCTGGTTTAATTATTTGTTTGTTTTACAGCAGTCACCAGATAGAAACAATCTGACTTCTTCAGCCTGTGCTTTTTTTTTACCCTTCTTAAACTTTTTCCCAATCATTGTAGCTCTCTGTCTCATAACTTGGACTTAATGACACTAATATGGTAAAACAATTCCAGTGTTTCACTTCAGAGCTTTTGACAACAGGTTGAACTGATTCTATTATATGCTGTGGTCGGTTCATTTTGCCAGGGATTAAGCTATTTTCCGTGTTCACCGCAGCCAGAACAAAAGGTCCTGGACTGAAATTGCAGCTAGGGAGATTTAGGTAGGATATCATGATAAACTTCCTAATAGGGAGGATAATGAATTACTAAAAGTGATTGCTTGGGAATGAAATGGAGCCTCCAGCTTTGGAATTATTTAAAAAAAAACTAGATATGTCTTTTATGCACATCCAGATAGTCCACTTCTGTAGGAAAAAGAAATACAGACCCATTCTACTTTTTAAAACCTCAGATAAGGAATACTGAACTTTGATTTTTAAAAAAACCCAAACCCACAAACCAAACACCTACCCCCAACAACAAAAAAAAGCCTTAGAGACCATCATCCAACAGTTCTTATACCAAACGTTAGGTTTCTTTAAA
The DNA here is from genome assembly GCA_013401275.1 of Pandion haliaetus. Classification (NCBI taxonomy): domain Eukaryota; kingdom Metazoa; phylum Chordata; class Aves; order Accipitriformes; family Pandionidae; genus Pandion; species Pandion haliaetus. The sequence goes on from VYZV01030256.1 coordinate 90,831, forward strand.
GCTGAGAATGACTTCTGGGAAGACCTATGATTAATCTGAATATGCCACCAATAGACGACACTCGATCGTGAATTTGTTGTATTAAAACTGGCCATTTCTTTCAAGATTTCATTCCTTTCAAGACACTCTTTATAGTGTAGGTGTAGCCTAAGAGTGAGATGTTTAAGCTCGAGCTCTTCTTCTACAGACCCTTCGCAGCTGATGGAGAAAAGCATCCGTCTCCAGAGCGTGGCTTATCTTAGCTGTCCCTCTCAAATGAGATGGCTTACTCTCTGAACTTCCCATTTCTCTCCATACACTATGAAAGGAACCTTGGGAGAGCAGCTGAAAGTTTTCAATGTTAATTGTTGAATATTGATGATTATCACTGTCTCTCTCCTGGTTTTTTAAATATTTTAAGCAGCAAATGCAAATTACGGAAAATTATTTTCTTCAGGCTGAGGACAACCCATACCTTTTTATTCATTGGTCTCAGCAAATAGTCTAAGTGCAGCATGTCCCGGGACCCAGTCTGGTTTTTATCTGAATGCAGCTGGATTGGATTAGGCACCTAAATTCAGGCAACGGTTTCTGGGTGTAAATCTGATACAGAAGGAGACTTTTTCCACCAGAGTAAAATGTGTTTTTTCAACCCTTTTGAGGACTCAGATCAGCACTGGCCCTCAATGCTTCTGATGATCGACCTTAGCTGGAAGCTCAGCGAGCCAGCCGCACTCATCCTCTTTTGGAGCACTTTCCCTGTAAGAGAAACCTGAGGCTCAGGCCCAACGACATATACAGGCTCACTAAACTTAAGTGGTTTTGGCATCATTAGACCAAGAGGGAATTCAGTATGTTCTCCTATGTGAGATTTGGGCCCTTATGCCTCCTTTGTAGACCTTTCTGTATCAAAGCCATAGTGTGGCTGTGCCCCAGATTCAGCCAAAACTCATTAAAACCAAGAGGATAATCTCTGCTTAAACCTGAGCAAGTGCTCTGCGGGTTGAGACCTTGCAATGTGCAATGTGATGCTGGGAGCTAAAGTGGCAGTTATGTAATAGCAACAAATCACTGTATTATACCAACTGTAATAGGAATCACAGGTTACGATACCAAAGCTTTTAAAATGTTTTCAGACACACCAGAAACTGAAGGAATAAATCCTTTAAATACATCAGTAGTGTGACTAAAGATTTAAGAGCGTTACTGATCAGACAGCACAAAAGGCATGCAGAAAACCTGAGTTTTACAAGCTGTTTTTCACTCAAGTCCTTTACAAAAATTGCATAAAGACTTCTATCTATGAAAAATACCCTGATGGAATCAGGAAAAAGGAGGTGTTCTCCAGGACTCCTACTTGGCTGATAGTTGTACTGCAGCTTGTTAACTAACCTATATTATTCTTGTGGAGCTAGATTTTATTTTTGCTGAAGTCATTATGTCTATACCAGTAAATTAAACGGAGCCAAGTCATGGATCTGGGCAGCGTCCCACAGCTGCCTACACCACTACATTGTTAGCATAGCCCCTGGCATAGCTTTGACCTGTGTCCAAGAGCAAATGCTCAGACAATGCTTGAGCACAGCTGGGGGATAGCACAAATGCGCTCATTCCCAATGGGAAGATTGCCTGTAGCTGCTTATTTTAGGGTGTGTGGGAGAGAGGAAATTTATTTGTATAAGTCGGTGTCCAAGAACAGGCTGTGACTGATACTATTTACTTGAATAGTCATGGAGTCTTATGAGTTGGCCCAAGTGGGGTTAAGATCAAATCCTTTAGCTTTTGCTGGTGTAGAATTAAGCAACTTGGTGTCACCATGGAGAATGGCAGAAGAGCTAAGCACACATACATGTGCACGTGCACATGCACCCCACCCCCCACCCCCCCACCAAATGGAGAAACATAAAAAGCCTGTGACAGGGCAAGGAGGCCCCCAAGATGGGTCCAATGGAGCAACCCCCCCTCCGTGATATGTAGTAACATCTAAAGTTGCACAGTGGCAATGAATGGGGCGGGCTGGTAGGAATAACCACAGGGTCTTGTAAGGGCAAAGTGGTGGAGAGATTGGAGGAGGAACAAATTACGCTAAATTTTCTCTCTGCTGCTTATATAACCTGAGTGTCTGCTCACCTTGCCTTCAGCACGCTGACATTTACAGCTAGGTAGTTATATTAATAAGAAAAAGAATAAAAGGAAAAGCAGTGTGGGTGAGAAATGTCAGGCGTGAAAAAGGAGTAAGACACTTTCTATCTGCTAGCAAGTATAGCTGTGACTGGAAAAAAAAAAAACCTGCAAGCCCTTTGGAGATAAAAATCATTATATTTTATTATAAGATAATGAAGGATAAACCCTAATAAATTCGATTTTTTCTTACACTGAATTCCTGTCAAAGAGGAGATTCCCATGGACAATGCAGAGACCATTTCTGAAATGCGGACTCCAACATGTAGACAAATTCCTTCCACAAGTGATCTTTAAATTCAGGATTTAGATTTTTCACTTTCTTCAGTCTTCAATCTCCAGCTTGTCAAGTGTAAATTAGTATGTGCCAAACTGCAGTTTTAAGACTAAAAATTAAAGAAATAAATCCCTTTTAAACTACTCACCTTGTGTACATGAACCTATTTCCCAAGGGTGGCCCTCCTGAACTGCCTTGGTAGCCTGACAGTGTTCTGCAGAAACTTGTTTGGGAGCGTGCTGGATGTCATGTTTTAATACTTTGCCCTGAATAATGGCAAGAGAGGTGCTGGAGAGATCCTTTTCATATATAATACCCTCTCTATAGTCATTCATGTACTAGATACAGGGTTAGATTGTCAGTGCAAATCAGCATTGCACCAGTAGTTAGCAGAGCAGTATGAGATTACATCAGGTCTAAATATTTGACCACTCACAGTTTATTCTTAGTTTCAAAGACAGAGCGTCTTAAAGATGAGACTCTATACCTCTGTGGCTGTCAAGGTTTAGCTACTCAGCTACAGAGAAAATAATGCTGTGCAAGTCTCCAAGGTAGCTGTACACGATGCATAAGCAGGTAATTCAGAGCACGTGCAGAGGAAACATGGTCCTATCTGCATGCACTTGTGTGTACCAGTCTGAAAGATTGCTCCTGGGCCTTTCAGGATAAGAAAGAAGTGATTTCCTTTGCAATGAAATGAAATGGGTGCGGCAGAAAACAAATGTGATTTTTCAGCCTACTCAACTATTCTGATGGATACCAAGACTGTTCTCCAAATTTCAAGGAAAACTGATTTGGTTATGGGAGACATAAAGCTGACAAATTTATAAAAAGTGAAATGTGTAAAACCAGGATCAATCCACCTGCATAGTGAACTCACTGGCTACAGGACAGAGAGTTAAAAACAATTTGGGAGATATTTTCCGTGGGTATTATAGATGCCTCAGCTGCACTAGGGCATCTCAGACACCTCTAGATGCATCTTTTGGCACTTTACTCTCAGGCAACAAGAGTCTTAGCTTTGCTTTCTGATTCCTTCACTTTTATCACAACAAAACCAAAACCACAAACATCGCTCCTCACCTTACTAGATCACTGGAAACAAGTGGAATCCAATATAGAGTATTTAATTCTACAATAAACTACATTCTTCATGCTTTTGGTGATCTCACTGCAGATAGGGCAATCCAGGTCAACCAAACATCTGAAATCTGGATTTCCAGGCTCTCATTCACTTTATACAAAATACTTAATAAAAAGAATAATCCAAGAACTAGAACTGATATGGAAGCATAAAGAGCTAATAAGGAATTGTGTAAAATCTGCTATATTCTATTATGAAATTCTGGACAGAGTTAGGGAAAGATCAAGTACAGCAAACCATCAAAAAGAATGAGATTTAATGGAACTGAATTATTTATTTTGATTTAAGGTTAGCTATCCAAGATGGAAACGTGAGAGTCCTCTGCAGAAGCAGGTTTCAGCACAGATTATGCTGAGCTAAGCCACAACCGACTCCAAAAAAGCTTTTGCAATTAAGCCTGTATCACCTAGCTGCAAGCCAAATCAGAATTAGCATGATGACTTCCCATGGGTCACTGCTGATGTACAGCCAGGTAAATATGTTCTGTGTATGTGGATAGACCACCTGCTTACCCTTGACATTCCAGCCTACACAACCCACTTACCAGCAGGCCATTTGGGAGGAGTTAGGCTGGCCTTCAGCATGCATCCAGGATGCAAATTGAATTGATTTCCCTGGGACCATAGCAAAATAGCTGAAGATTTTGGCCAGAACTCCACCCTATGTTACGTAAACATCACCAGGGAGATGGAGTCTTCATTGATCTGGAGGATTCAGACAGGTTTATACCAGGAATCTGGAGAACAAAGATCAGAACAGTTCTTGGAAATATTTTTTTTTCTACTCTTTGACAGTTTGCAAACAAATTTGTGACGCTAAGAGGACAGGGAAGATAGCCTTTGGCAAAACAAAGTGTTTTGGATTATCTGTGAACTCTTTTGAACTTGGTTCTTTCATTAAATATCATTAAGTATCATCTCATTTGGAATTTAAAAAAAAAAACCCAACACACCAAAAAATAGAAATAATTTTCATTTTCCAGAATTTTGCTGAGACAGCCCTTCCTACCCCCAGGAAACAATTAACTGAGTGATGATTAGTTTGGCAAATGCCAATCCGCAATCTTCAGGATGCATATTCTGCCTTCCTAGCCTTCCACTTCCCCCAGAAAACTTTTTTTGGAGTGAAATGTTGCTCAGCTGTAGCATTAATTCCCTACTCCTAATCTAAACATCCAGTGAGACAGCAACTTTCCAGCTCTCTTTCTGAAAGGAGGAGCTCTGTACAGAGTGGTTATGATGCAGCCTAATAAATTACAGGCTGGGGAATAACCGGGACTAATTTCTTTAGCTCATCCTGTCCCTCCAAAATACCAAGTGTCAATGGATGACGTCAAGTCTGTCTGCTAGTTTTCAGTTTGGCTCACTGAGCTGCTGTGGCCCAGTAACACCTTGGCTCCTTCAGGAGCTTTCACACCTTTGTGCACTTGCCCTTTTCATTACAACACTTGGCCCAAACTTTTTTTTTCTTTCTTTCTTTTTAGCATTGTGCTCATTAAATGTGAATAAATCCTAATGCCAGGAAGCTACCACTGAAAAGATTGGGGTGAATAAAATTTGTATTAAAAAAAGATACTCCTGACAAGCTGTTAGCATTCTTGGGATCTTTAGAGATGCCTTCTGTGTTGGGAAGCAGATGTTTCAGAACGTTTGCTGCACACAAATGCAACAAGTCTGTCAACACCCCAGCCTGCCATTGTCCTGCAGAAAACAGGCTGAGATTGCAGGTAAACAAAAAAAGGGTGGTAGGAAAAGCAATTGTTCATCTGAAAGCTTCCAGCTTGGCTCAGGAATTGTGCTGAAGGTCATGGTTGCTCTTCTCTGCACCAGGCTCAGTGACAGGTAGCCATTTGTTACGAGGGATCAGAGGTAGCTGGCTCAGATGCAAGCCACCTCCTTGCCTTGCGTGCTGCTGGCACTGCAATTTGGTGTGCCTTAGCCGTGCTAGCCCAGTTGGCTACTTCCTTTAGACATGTGACTCAGCTAAATGTTCTTGCTAGGACCAGCCAAGAAAGAATGCCCTCAAACTGCACATGTACGCCAAGTGCGCATTTTTGGTTTGTCTTCTTTTTGTTTTCCCCCCAAATTGACAGCAATGGCTTCTCCAGCCATTTCAATTGTTTTCATTCATTTTCATTTCCTGGGTGATCTTAGCTAGATATTCTTGCTTCAGAAAAAATGGTATAGTAATAATACTCCCTCCCCCCACCCCTTCCTCCCCAAACCACACACCCCAGCACACAAAATTGGCAGATGGCGTTTTGCTTCGGGTTTGTCTTTTTTTTCCAACTCAAGCCAAAGCTTGGAATGCAGTTTTACATTATTACTAGTTACATTAACATCAAGAAATACCAGCTGAAATGAAGAGCCCACCGAGAGATGCTTTGAACATCGAGAGGAACATATTCCAGTCACTTGCTTTGTGTAGCTCTAACAATGTCACCAAGGGTTGTGCTCTTCTGTTCGACGTGAAAATGCTGCATAAGTGGATGCTGTGATCTGAACTCTAACTTGCTGCAGGAAACATCCCATTTTGTTTTCAATCTATCAAATACTCCCATTGTTGCAGTGAGTTTTTGTAACCTCTGGCAGAAACAGGGCTTTAGAGATGACAACGTGCTCATAAACTGGAGGTCTGGGACAACCAGCTTCCACTATGAATGAGGACCATCAGTGAACTGGTTTAAAAAGTCACTCCGGGAACACTGATGAGGAGAGTGGGACAGTTTGAGAGCTTTCTCCTGGGCTGAACAAAACTGCCAAGAACTAGTTGCACTTGATCCCTTGCTAAGGATTCCTATCTCATGTACTTGTCTGCAACTTCCAGAGTTAAAGTAGTCTTAAAGTTGACTTCCTTCTGAAAGCTCATGAGTGCCATCAAAATGTCACTCGTAAAACCACTAAAGAATTGCACTGAAGTTTTTCTTCGCAATTATTCTCACAATGGTCACATTTCTCAGCTGAGCGACATGGCTTTGCAACCGCCTCCTTTTAAATTCATGTGAAAGTGAAATTTCAAGGCCTGAAGGCTTAAATCTTGGTAGAATGTTCAAAACAGTTCCTAGGATGCGTCTCATGGCTAAAAAGACATTGGGAGATGTTTATTTGTATGCAAAGAAGAATAAAATGGTCATGAATACTCTAAAACTGTGACTCTTCCACTTACAGCTACTTTTTCTAACACAAGTAAAGGTCTGATCCAAAGTCTGTGAACAAACAGAAAATTCTTGGTTGATCTCAATGGGCTCTGGGGTCCCTTTTGGGTCAAATTCTTAGTTGCTACAGAATAAGTGATTTCACTGCAGTTAAGCTTATTTACATTAGATAGGATAATGACAACCCACCACCCCCATTTCAGTGGACTAATGCTACCCTGCACGGGTTGAAAAATCTCATTTGCTGTCCTCTCTGTCAGGTACTTTAATGAATATAATACGATCAGACAAATTTCCAGCTTTGACTAGATGAATAGTAGACTTGGCCGCCTAGTCAGGCTGATAGATGATTGCTGGGAGGTAGGGAAGAATGCCTTAGTAAGCGGTGGAGAAGGAAAAGGAGAGAAAACGTCCCAAGGGCTGAGATACTTTATGTGAACTGTAAACAAGTCTTCTACTTTGAGAGCAACCAGGAGGCTCCTGTTTTCCCGCTGAAGATCTGGAAACCTTGTTTGCCCAGATAATGGCCATAGCATATCACTGCAAAGCCAGACTGGTGCAGCCACTGCCATATCTGACAGGGTGGGTGGAATTCATTCATATCTTTGCAATGTAAATGTCTCCACGCAAACTGATTGCCAAGAGCATCTTCTATGGCAAATTAGTCAAGAAGTAATATAAAGGTTTAGGTCTGCATTTCTGCCTCCTGGTTTTTAGCCACAGCAACAGCAGATGGCCCGAAGACATCATCTGAGGATCCACTGTGTGCTTTGGAAACAGCTGAACTTCAAGATGTCTAGACAGAATGATAGAACTCCAGATAGGAGCACAGCAGCCCCTGATTCAGCAGCTAAAATGGTGGGAATAGTGGCCACTGCTGAGGTGGCAACTGGAGATAACGACATGCTTTGGGGGAATAACCCACCGGAGTGTGCCTGGCTACGTTCTTGACACTTTTTTTGCCACTAGTGCGGTTCAGGGAAGGAGGATTACATGAGAGCATCTGTCCCAGAAATGCCTGGGAATCTCTTGCTGTGGCATACACTCAGTTGTGTTGACGTGGCATCTAATACTGAAATAATTGTACGTATCCTGGTGTCCAGAAATAATCTCCAACTGGATTGTCACATGGCAAAGAAGCCTGTGGCTGCAAGGACATCAGTCCAGCTGCAAAGAAGCTGCGTTAGTTCCAGCAGCTAACTTTAGCCTAACCTCATGAAAACAAAAACGCTCTTGAGAGGACAAGGTTTTTGTTGGCTCTGTTAGGCCTAAAGGCATCCCAATAGGCAGGTCAGGCTTAGCCATCATTATGGGAACCTTGGGTCTGGTCCAGAGCCTACTAAGTCAAAGGGAGTCTTATCCATTGACTCCAGCAAGGCTTGGATCTGACCCACTGGGTAGAGAAGCAGAGACCTTTGTCCATGTGGGAAAACATTGTTTTCCTCCAATTCTCCAGCGGATAAAAATTTTAGTGCTCCTGCCTTTTAATTTCTCTCTCCCCTCCACCTTTTTTTTTTTCCCTTGTTTTTTCTCTCTCACTTCTTTGGCAGCAGCTGGTCTGGAAAAGTTAGAGGAGAAACATGATCAGGCTGTTTACTTCAGTTGTGCACCGCCTTCAGCATTGTCTCGAGTAACTGGGCTGCTGTTTGTTAACCATCATTACCTATTTCAAGTGGAATTGTTATCTGGAGCTCCAGGTTCATCAGGAAAAGTGGTGCAGTGCAGCAGAGATACTACTTTTTATTTGATTGCTGGTTTTTATTGCCCTTTTACAGGCAATGTGGGTGAAGTCCAGGCCCAAGCCACTGCAGGTGTTCCACCAAAGTCCGTAGCCGGAGGCCAGCTGCAGATTATCACCTCCTGGAGTGAGGAACTAGTGCTTTAGAGCAATGTCACTGACTCCTTGTTCTTCCCACGCTTTCCTTGGCAAGCGATACACAGAACTGCATCTGGAGCTTTTTGCTGGGGTCCTGATATTCTCTGATTGTCTGGACGGGAGATGTCATAGTGTGTCATAGCTCATGTCTGGGAATAGCTCTTAAGTTTCCTTTCTGAACACCATTGAACCTTAACTCCATTTTGCCCCTATATCATCATGGCCTATACCTGGATGAAGGAATAGGGAAGCAGCCAAGAGGTCTCACCTCGAAATCCCTCACATACGCGAGTGCCTCACAGTCACTGCCTTTAGCATCTTTGCAACGAACCCTCACCACGTTCCCTCTGCTCATTACCAACCTGTAGGACAGGTGAAAGAAGATTATTGTTGCAAGTAGGAAAATGCAAAAATTAAGGGCTCTACTAAGTTATGCATATATAGGAATCCTGTGTCATTGGGGATGCCTTAGGGACAACTTCAACATGGGTTGGAAGATATGACTGAGGACTTGCCAGAGGCCTGCATCCTTCCATGGTAGCACTTGGGGGCCATGCAAGATACCCTGCGTGTAGGCAGCTGTGTTACCTCAAAGCTGCACAGAGACCCTGTGCCAGCACAGGAAATCACATCTGAATCTTTTAAGTTACAACCCTTCATTATTATCTCTATATGGTTACATTTAACACTGCCAACTCAGAGCTAGCCTTGAGAGCAACCAAAGGGCCTCTGTCCAAATCTAGACATCGTGTTTCATTTATGATGCCAAGTTTAATCGACTTAACCTGACACATGGTAACTGGTTGGTTAACTTTCTTTTGCACCTATTGGCAAAAAAAAAAGGCACTTCTAGAATTCACTGAAAGATTAACTTCATTCTTTTAGAATTCTTCTGTCTTCAGGATGAAGCCATGCACTGAAATTACCTTTCTGTCTTTACTCCATTTGAAAGGAAACTTGAACAACTAGTTCTAATGGAGATGCCTATTTTAGCACAGGTGAGCCCCAGCAAACATGTCAGGATCCCTCAAATTTGTAGTTTTCCTCTTGCATATCAAATGACACAGATCTATAGCAAAGTAACCCCATATCTGAGTGTATGTTAAGAGGTCTTGTATCACCACCCCCAGGACTACTTGAAACATTGACTTCTATCCTCAGGGCATGCGAAATTATGGAAGTAGCCCAGCAGCCTGACTCATTTCCTCCTCTAAATGGGATCCTGAGGAAACAATCCTGAAAATATCTTGGTAGAATTTACATTCCTTCATGCATCCAGGCTCTAGTCCTCCTGTTGAGCCTGCTTGAGCTGAATAAAATATGTCCTCAGGCTTTTTATTCCACACTTGATTGCTTGCAGAGCAGCTTTTAGCAGCTGCACACAGTCACCCCTGAACTCTGCTTCACTTGCTACATGAGGTCCTGGGTCTGAACAATGCAGAGCCTAATTAAATCAGTGCATGAAGCCTTCGGTTTGATAAGTGACATAGCTGAGTAACTGCAATGAGACAACAAGGTCTTTTTACTGAGCCACCATGTAATAGATGGCTGGGTCATGTGGACATTTCCCTGACTTCCAAGTTAGTGGACATCCTAGAAACTTCAAGGGTTTTGCCCTGCAGACTCCGCAAATCCAGAGACTGTAGGACCCTGATTCCCATCCTCATCTTGCTATTTATTTTTTGCAGATTTACCACTGTATGATGTCTCTCCACTGACTGCTGTGCCTAAGACAGATGAACAACTTTGTCAGTGGGCTCCTAACTCAGAGGATAGGAAACCCCAACGGAAATCCCTCCTATATTAGCAGAGCTAAAACAGGGATTTGGACTTTTTCATGCAAGTTGAATGCTAAGCCCATGGTGTAACAGAAGACTACAAGCAGGTTCTCTCCACCTCTCTGGAATGGGCATTGCCTATGGATGTGACAGAGATATTTGTTGGAGCAGAGAGGAGAAGCCAGGCTGAATGGGCTAACCAGCAAGTAACAAAGTCCTTTTTACCTCTTGACTAATTAATAATTATTATCTGATGTTTTTTTCTCAGAAAAGCTACCTGGGAAATCAAATGTGTGCACACAGGCAGCATTATGTGGCTGTCAACTGACAATCTGCTCGGTGTGCCTGATCAGATATACTCATTAACTCTACTGGGGACCTGCTCTGGGCTGGTGACAGTCCCCCTTTTGCAGAGCACCATGGCAATACTGGTGCTTTCAGCTTCAGTTCCTCCTGGATGGTTCTCACTCCTCTGGGTTACACCAGGCCCAAGTTTGACTCATGGAGCCGGCTATGAAAGATGATTATTTTCCTGATCTGTTTTAATGCAATCTCAGTCCTACCTATCCCTTCAGATGCTGAAGCAGATTGCAAAATGCTTCTGATTTAGAAACAGAATTTGGCTTGAAAACTTCCTGATATATTTGAAGGATCTGTGGGACAGAGTAACCTCTGAAAAGGTCCAGCAAAATAATGGGTGGAAAGAGCCTGGGATAATCACGGCGCTGGATTTTTGAGTTTATTGGTTATAATTGGATTTCTGAGTTTATGTAAGACATCATGACAAAAGCAGGACAAGCAGTTGAGACTGGTTATGTTACAATGAGCACTGCAAGGAAAGACATTTCACTTTAGCTGTGACTCCAGAGCAGACTTTTTGGATGAAATGTGAATGTCAGTATGGCTTGGAAACCAAGGCAACAAACTGGTACTCAGGAGGCCAGAGTGTGCATCATCTGGCTTATAAGAGTTTTAAGACCAGAAAAGTCTTCAATCTGATATGGAAAGCAGGGCCTAGAGATAAAAATTATTCCCCTTCTCCTGAATCCAGCAACAGGTGTTTGCCTTAGGAACTTCTTCCAGAAAGTCATTCAGTCCTGAAGCAGGGGAGCTGCCTTTTCCCTTAACAGATCATTCCGGTAGTAAATCGACATCATTTCTTAAATGTGCTCCGTTTTGCAGTTGAATTAATATAGCTTCACATTCCAAACACTGGGATTTATTAGAACTTCTTCTGCGAGACTGAAGAGGCCTTTAAAACCCAGTGTACTTTTTAGCTTAGTAGGATATGATTTTTGAATGATAAATGTCAGTTATGCACTCATTCCTATGCTACACATGGATAGACCGCTCTTCCTTTCTCTCTCTCTCTGCCTATGGAAAGGCACCTAGTGATGATGCAACATGTAGAATATATGAGATGTCTGCATGGATCTGGCATATATGACACAGGTCGTACAGAAGACCTCAGGTCTTTCGGGCTGGCAGCTGCAGTCCAGGTAGGGCACCCTGAGTCATCTCAAATGGTACCAGACACCTCTGTTTAAGTGACCAAACCTTTCTCTTAACTTTTGTTGTTGTTGTTGTTCATTTAATTTAACTCAAATGTTAGAATCTGAAGTTGAATCTAGCCTCAGGTGCCATTGTGAAAAGTTTAGCATTGACTCCATGTCCTTACTAGATCTCTGACCTTGTTTCTCCAGCCATCAGTGTATTTCTGGAAGGGACACCAGGCAGCAAATAAATATACTAAAATAATATTCCTAGAGACAAGAAATAGCCCTTCTAAGTTGTCATTGCTAAATGATAAGGGATACTTGAAATGAAACAATTCATGTCTTCTTGATAAAGTCAACAGCTAGAACAATTTTGGCACAGGACGCCCATGAGTGAAGGCTTCTTTAATTTCATTTTTTAAAGACTGTAAATTCCTGCTTGTACCTCATTACAAAAACATTAAAAAAAAAATTACATTTATTCTGGCCCAGTGAAGCATGATGTCATGTCATAAAATCACAATTTGCTAATGTCCTGGAATCTCTAAAATTGGTTATGCTTCCCAGATGATATTCCCTGTAAATGTAGGAGATGTTGTTTGTTTTAGTTTGGTTTTTTTCAGTTTGTTGTTTTGAGGTTCTAGATGGAAGTAGGCTTGTTTGTTTAAATGAAAAAGGTATTATTTTCTCAAATTCAGAAGAAACCTTGAGTTTAGTATTTGCCCCTTGATCAGGACCTTACATTGCATTGGAAGTGTCAAGTAATTCTGGAGAACACCACACGAGACTGAGACTGGGTATGTCCAAGTTGGAATCAATTACATTAATGATAGTTTGCGTTCATCAGCAGGCAGAAGAGTAATGCATGGGGCAATTCTGCTTTTCAAGTACTGTCATCATCAAGGGGTGCTATATCCTGGACATATAAAAAGCCAAGGAATACATGTTACAAGCTTGAAATATCTGTTGAATATAAAAAAACCAATAAATCTTCTCATATGCAGAAGTGTGGAAGCTAACTAGATCAATTATGTTGCGTGTCTCCTCAGACAAGATCAAGAGTCTAGGTTTGTGATTAAAAAAGGCTTTCCTTAGGTATGATATTACAAATGCTAAGTTCAGTTATGTCCTGGAATCTCCTCTGGTAGTGTTTAAAGGCAGGTCAGAGACACATCTGTTAGAAGTAATTATTATTCTGCTCAGAGAATAGAACTGGATGAGATGATTTTAGAAGGTCCCTTCCAGCCCTAAATTTCTGTGATTATTTTATTGCTGTCCTCCTGAGATTTGGTTTGGAGTCTGTTGTTAAAGAATGACTTAACCTACTATTTAAGGAGCACATAAGTTGTATCTTGACCAACACCATAGTAGCATAGTTCTTGAACTTCCTTGGATGTACCAGAAAGTTATGTGCACTGTTGCCTGGACAGTCTGATCTTAGATATCTTACTATTTATAGCTGTCTCTCCTGCACCTCCTGCCATTTACTGTCAGCCGATTGTCGGCCAAGTGGTTCTCATTTAAGGCTAGAACAAGCTTTTTTCTTTACCCTCCTTCAAAACTACATTCCCTCTCATTAGGCATTAATCTGCAGTTTTGGCTCGCTCAGTCTATAAGATTAGCCAGGAAAAGCAAAAAATCTCTATGATCTTCCAGGTGTTTCTCCTGGATGAATTTTTATAGGAAATCATGGGAGAAGAAATATAAGATTATAATCATACCAGGGGATCTCAAAAAGTTGTGTAGTATTCACTTAAGATTCTGCATTTAATGGCTAACAGCAGAACTCAACAATAGAACATGTGGGTTTTTTCCTCCTTGCTTTTGTCTGGGGTAAATTTACTAGTTTGAACAAATAGATTTTTGCTCCTTCGAGTAAGGTACGAGTCAGAGTTCTGAAATATGCTACTCTTTACAATGTTGTTTTCAGGAGCTCATGGATGGTTTCAGCCCAGATGTCCACACTACAAAAATGTCTAACTGAACATTTAGCAGGTCAACTCTTTCCTCTTCTGTCACCTGGGATTGGGAAGTAGAAGTTAAGCAGTCAAATAAGTAAAAGCAAGAGAGAATTTCATTGGCTAAAGACTAGGCTAGTGGTTAGGCTGCGTTGGGTTTTTGGGGGTAGTCATGATGGCCCATATCTTGTGACTAAGTACAGGTCCCACTTCTCCAATCTAGAATCCGCTGTCAGAGCTGGTTATGCCATTTACTCCTGTGTATAATAATATCTAGCTCTACCTTGAATAAATGTTTCACTCTTACAGAAATATTTCTATGACACAACCTGTACCAGAACCTCATTTTTGTGGTCGTCTTCTAATTCCAGCCTGTAGATATGAAATGCCAGGTTATACCTACTTCTCTCTGTGGCAATGGTATCTCTCAGTTTCCAAAACTCTCTTCCTAGTCTAGTGTTTTTTTTTTTTTTCTTTAATAAATATCCAGGGAGCAGTTACATCCTGCCTCAGCCTTCCTCTGCTGAACTAAACAGATCTTTTTCCATTCTCCTAATACAGCCTTTTTTCCAGTTACTACATGGGTGAAGGTAACAGAAGTAACTCAGATAATAGTTCCTAATCTCTTTGCTTCAGATGGTCCTTGTAGAAAACTTTGAGATTTATCTCACTTGGGCAATCAGCCATATAGTTTTTAAAAAGAGATTATCTGTATAATTGTTTTCTCTGAGCGATTCATCTTTGTGCACAGATATATTTGCATATGAGCATTTCCATATCCATGCATCAGTGCAATGTGCTTGTTATGGACATGGATACCCAGTACAACCTGATCTTTTCCATTTCCCTGCTGGAGGCCAGAGGGCTGATGTCACGCCAGGATGCACATTCCTTTCAAGCTGAGCTGTCTAGAAAACATGAAAAACCCTGGGAGGTAAAGCCAGCTACAATTCTCAAGACAACTACATGGCACTTTCTGTTACAAAAGGATCTTGGCAGTTGTAGTGTATCCATTACTTATTCTTGCAGGCACTATCTGTACCCAGACACTTTGAATGGCAACCTTTGCTCTCATGAACCCACATACCACAGTTAAGTCAGCAGATGTCACGAGAAAACAATTTACCTATCATGGTGAGGAGTGTGAAAAGATTATTCAAGGTCAAACCCAGAGTTCCTGCAAACATCCTGAAGTTTTCAGATACAGGTTCCTCTTCTACTGAGTTAAGAAGCTTTAAACAAGACTTAGGTAGATTTTACTTGCTATAGTTTACACATAACACTCCAGCCTCCCCTTCCTCAGCCATCCCTGATCTGAACTCAGTTCTGCCATTTGTA
>VYZV01030256.1:114965-161282 GCA_013401275.1 Pandion haliaetus
AAAAAAGGGAGGCTGGGAAGGTAGACAAGGGGATCCTGGTTACAACAGAGCGTCTGGAGTGTTTCTCCTCAAGCCCTGCCAGGAGCAGAAGAAAGTGCTGTGTTTTGTTTCTATGCACAGAAGTGAGAGCGTATTGAGGCTTGGATTCCCCTCTTAAAACGTACGAAAGTTCTTGAAGAAAAAACATACGCACACACAGAGCTGGCTGCCCCTTTTTTTCTAGGTACTGGAAGTCAGACTGTCATCTGTGTCAGATTTCCTCTTGGCACCAGAGCTGGCTGGCTCTCCCATCCAAGGCTGCTAGCCAATGGCAACAGAAAATTTATCATGACTTGGCTTCTAATTGAGTTTGCCTCTTCTTTCTGCTGCAGCCACAGCAGGCTTGGTCAGCTGGTTGCGAGCGTTTTTGCAAACGACACCCAAAATGTTCCAGGAGAGCAAATCTACACAAATAGGGCATACTTTCTTCTGTTTTTCAACCCCAGAAATAATAACAACAACAACAACAACAATAATACCCTGGCTGATTTATAAATAGAAACTGGAGAACCCTTTGGAATTGACTCCATATCCACTTCAAGTGGATGGATGCAGAGTATATTCTTGCTGGAAGCTAAAAATCTAGGAACATACCAGGATTTGCAGCAAACAGGAGAAGATGGGAGGAAGAGGGGGTCCTGGGTGGGGGAAGATACTTTTCTGCTCTGCCAGCTGCTGCTGCTGCCATGGCTGCTAGTGCCTGGAAAGAGGGGATGGAGATTTGCCAGCCAAAGAGAAGGGTGGAGAAGAGCAGGGGAGAATAGAATGTGCCCTGAGGAGGCATTCAAGGTGATGGAGCCCAGAAGAAGGGGGGAAGACATCATTCCCAAATGTCTTGCTGCAAGTCTACACGTACATAGCGTATGCCCCACTATCAGGATTCCTTCTCTTTTTAGGGGAGGGGATGAAGGATGCAAGTGGGGAGAAAGGGAAGGGGGATGTCTGCATCCAAATCAAAGGGCAATATACTTGGTAAATAAGTTCTTAGGATGTGTGGGGAGCAGGGTGATGTCTTACAGCGTGGGAGAGGTGTCAGTGCAAGAGGTGAGAGAAGGAGGAACTTGCAGGTTCAAGCAGGGGACTGGGTAACAGCATGCAGGGCCAGAGTGTCCTCCCTTCCTCTGCATTTCTGCAAGTCATCCTGGTAAAAAGGGAGAGCCGTGGTGTTACTGGGATGGCTGCACAGACAGGAGGATCTTGGACTCAGCTGCTGAGCTCCAGGGCCTTCTCTGAGGCAGTCGAGAAGCAGGATGGACAAAGTGCAGAAGGAGAGGCACAAAGTGCTGCCCAAGGTTGTAGGAAAGGTCAGTGAAACCAAGCGGTATGCAATCATACCGACATTTAAACGTGAGGCCGTGGTATTTAGTTCCCATTTATGACCCCTTCTCCTTCCCTTTCCCACTTAATTATGCAGTAAATAAAACATGTCAGGCCCTGCTTTCTGGCCCTGAGGCCAAGTTACACATCATGACTCATGTCCACACACAGAAACTCTTTCCTTCCCCTCCCTCCAAATAAGAAAATGGCCACATCCAAGCTGCCCTTTGGGAATTAGCCCTGGCTTCTGCTACCTCTTTGAGCAAGGGATATTCACAAGTTCACAAAATCATGGCTAAGCCTATGTCTGGGCTATGCCTGTTTTACTTGCTAGTGGATGTGTAAGCACTATGTCTTTCCTTCTGGGTTAGAAGGAGGCAGTTGCATATGTGGTCTCCCTGAGACAGTAACCCAATTATTTCAGCTGAAAGGTCTTCCAATGTTTCACAACAATAAATGAATGAATATCATTGTCCTTATTTTATGAGTGAAAGCCATCAAGGGTAAAGGGATCAAAAGACTCACTCAAACTATATAAACTGTAAATTGATGGAGCAATAACTAGAAGTCACATCTCCAGACTCTTAGTCAAATCTTTATTTGCTAAAGTATGTAAGCACTTTTGTCAGCTCAGTGTTTCCCTCCCAGCTTCAATAAATATCCAGACTGAAATGACAAACTTCCTTTTTTTTTTTTTCATAATTGCTTCTCTGCCCACTTCCTTCATATAAGTAAAGTTGAATGTTCACATGGTTATATACGATTGAGAATACTCCATCTAGCAAGCTGTGCGTTATGCTATGAGTAACAAGTTGCTGGCATGTGCTCTAAACCTTTAGTATATGCAGTCCAAATGCAGAGCATTTAAAAGAATGGACCTTGCTTTACGCTTTCAACAGATGAGGAAGATGTGCACAACCCATTTCCTAGGGCTTAGCTGACACTCGATGACCTGGTACGTAGTTGTGGCAAAATTGTTGATGATGGGGAAAACATGTCCAAAGCCAGCAAGGAGTAAATAAATCCTGGTCACCAAAATGATCTGTGGGGAGCCGGTTTTTGGAATATCTAAGATAGGGCAGAACTACAAAGCCAAGATTTTTTGGGACTGCATGCGAATTATGAGAGATGAGAGCAGGAATGCAACTCTAAAATAAGTAATGAAAGATGGGTTTCATTTGGAAGAATGTATGTTAATTTTTATCTCTGTCTAGTTTGACTTTCCCCTTGATTACTCATGGTATGTTTGACAGCTTTCTCTGAACATGTGTTGCAATGACAGGCCAACTGTGGAGATGCTTATGGGCACAAAACTACAGGAAATATCAAGAGAAGAGCATGTCCTCTCTGATAGCTCATGATACTGTCATTTATCTGGTTATTAAAGTCTTAATGTTATTTAAGTGACTCTTTTGCAAAAAACTGGATTGTTTGGACTTCGGCTGACCTGTGCCAGTTTAATCCAGCTGAGAAGGTTTTCTTGTTCCCAGTGTACTTGTCAAATATTTTCTTTTGACTGCCTCTGAGCCTTCCCCTCATCATGTCTCAGCGTTGCATAATTTTCTGTCTTTTCCTCCGTACCTTAAGGTACACAAGGGTTATCAAACAGGGAGCAGAAGCACAGTGGGAGTAAAGAACTTCACTGAAGTCACATCTTAAGTTTGCAGCAGAGGCAGAAGTGGGAAAAAGGGCCCTCTGGGACCCAAACTGATGTTTCATTCATTACCTGCACTTTCATCACATCATCCAGCTCAGAGTCATTTTGAGAATATTCTTCCAAGAGTGCCTGGAGGTCTTCCTTCTAGGTGAAGGTGTTCCTCTAAAGCCCTTCAAGGAAGATAGGTGAAGCAAATAATGAAACCTGAGACAGCAGAGGAAAATTATTTCACTAAAGCTATAAAGTGGGGTAGGAGAATATCACCTCTTCACCGGACCTTATTCCAGTGTAAAGGCCTTTAGATCTTCAAATCCTGTTCCTGAATTTAAGCCTGTGGACATCGGCTCATCTCTCTGAGTAGTTTAGCAAAAGCCTTTTAGTTGCACCTGTATGTTCCCTTTTAAGCCTTTGTACCTCAAAAGCCTTAGACCACATTACGTCAGTGTTCAGGAGAACAAGCTGAACAGCATAGGAAGAGAAGACAAGCAGTCAAGGCTCCATGAACGTCCTGCAAAATTAAGCAGGGTGGATCTTTTTTACGGCCCTGGAGAGAAGAGAATTCAAAGGCATAATATTGCTTGTGTGTCAAAAAAAATAGTTTAAATAGCTGCTAAGCTCCCAAACTCTCTTTGCTCTGCTGAGCTGCTAGGGCTGATCTCTCCACACACCAAGGCAGAGGAGCTCTGAGCATGGCATGGCCACCGTCTCAGTAGGCATGGCTGTCTGCATGTCAGCCCGAGTGACACCAAGGAGTCAGAGTGAAGCCAGAACGCCACAGAAGACAATGTCCTCTGTCATCCCTCAACAGAGTTGTGCAGCCCACACCAGCAAGCTGTTCTGTTTGCTAGCAGCAAGGACCTGTTGGAGGACAGGTTTCCCAAGCCTCACACACTAAGACACACTATCCATTTCTTGTTCTCTACAGGCTGGTCTTCAGCTTGCATTGGCCACCTACATGGCATGGTCCCTGCTGGGAGCCTCACAAGAGGACTCCTCTGTAATGATACTTGGCTTGTTCTGCATACCTCTGTGTTGTTTGGCCTGACAAAACCGTCTCTGGTGTTGTAGAAGGGATGACATAAAAGAGGTAAGTGGTTTCTTTACTCTAAATCTATGGGAAAAAGTCAGAGACAACTTTAAGCTGATGTAATGACATGTGCACACTTTTATTAAGGTCTTCAAGAAGCTTGATCCCAACCAGCAAATATATACAATACCAACAAATGTCATTCTGCAACTACAAAACAAAAAGGCCTGGAAAGTTCTCTGATGTTTCCAGCATGGATTAGTCACCCTTCTGGTAAAGCTTTGGCAGCTCTTATTGATGGTCAGTCCAACAGGTGGGGCTGACATACCAGGGACCTGACTCCGTCCCACTGCTCTGCCAATACCAGGACGTATCCTTCCTGAGAACTGGGGGGTGCAAATCACACCAGCTTCCAGGGAACAGGGCTTGTTCAGCATATGCTCATGTTCAGGGTGTGAAAACACACATACAGTGCAGCCCTGCAGCCTGGCTGCTTTTCTGGTGACATGCAAAATGTTCCTTCCTGCCCTTGCTTATTCATGGTTTTTAATGGTTGCCCAGAATTTTTTCAGAGAATGGGTGATAATTTCCATTTTCTGGTTGAATTCCAAATTTTTCTTTCTCCTTAACTCTCCTGTCATTGCCATCTGATATAATCTTTTCCTTCCCTAGAAATTGCTTCTAAGGCTTTGTTAGGATCTGCAAGAGCCCTATCAATTTAGTCTGCAGAGATAGTACATTTCAGTAGCAAGTGACAAGGAGACAAATTTTAAACATACCTGCAATGCAAGTTGAGAACACTAAGAAGCCAGACTTCGTTTTTAGCAACAGGTGCCTAACTTGTGACCATATTGCCATGTTCATGTAACTGAGACACCAAACTTTGGCAAATCAGGAAATACCAGAAAAAAAATCTCCCGTTACAATGCCATCTTCAGCCTCAAAGTCCCAATGTTGTTTGGGACCCCAGCCAAAGTTGTAGGTACAGACTTGCCCGACACTCACTGCTGTTGGCTGACCTTCATAGCCTGCTGAAGGAATGTCTCAGCCAACATCATAAAACCACCCGCTGGGTCATGTACCACTGTCCCAGCTCTTCCTTTGTCCCACTGTCAGCCAGGTAGTTCTCCCCAACCTTTCTGCTTCTTAAAACTCTCTGCAGAGCTGCTTTAACTCACTAAAACGGCACAATAATTGTCTTCTCCTCCACCCTTGTTTAATTTTCTGTTTCAGTGTGTTAACCTGACTCGTGGAGGAATCTGGTGACTGTAGAACTGGCCTAAGGTAAGAGGTGTGAATGTGTGGCCAGCAGTGTGGGTGGGTGGTGGGAGGAGTGAAGTGTACCTTACTCATCTGGAAGTTGTGAGCAGGTATGTTGGCTCACTCAGTCTCAAGAAACTACCCCAAACCAGACAGAACCAATTGCTCTTTGTTTCTCTCCCCAGCTGTAAAGGGAACATTGGACTCTCAATACCTGAAATACCTCATTAATATTAATGGCCTGATTTTCACAAAATGACCCTTAGAAGAAGGTGTGTTATTCAGTGTTGTTGGATACATGGAGACTGCAACATGTACAGAAAATGTCTAGAACTTCCCAGGATTTAGGGTGGTGAAATGTCTGTGAACTGTTGTTTCAGAGCATTCAGTTTTTGCAACACTTATATTTGCTCAGAGCGCAAGTCCCAGATGAAAGCCACATTTTTCAGTTTCCCATCTGTTTTGGAGCCCAGTTCTTAGTTTCACTGTTGTGGTTGTCAGGTTGAAGTACAACTCTGCATAGTTTAAACTGAGAAGGTTAATGGATCCAAGTGCAAAATCTGTTTACCTTGGAGTTTTTTAAATGTCATGCAGTCATTTCCATTGCTTGTGGCTTTCAAAGTTATTATTTTTAATAGTAATAGCACTGTAGCATACAAGTGTCCCACTTTATAGCAGAGACTCATTATCTTAAATTCTTACAATAGTGTCATCCATCAGTTTTGGGAAATCATAAATTTATCTGTAAAATGTAAAATAAAAATAGGTAGGGGATTTGTTGCTTTTATTGTTGCTATTTGCTTTTATTTTGGCTTCTAGATTTTGAGTTTCAGGAAAATCATATTGCCAAGCGATTCTCTGCAACAATTACACTTAAGTTAAGATCCAAGAAGGCATTTGGCCTCCTAAAGAAAGTAGGAGTTAGAAGTCCAGGTGTTCATTTAGTTCTGTTCATTTCATTGAATTGAAAACTGAGTCTGAATTTCTTGTTCGGACACTTGAGTCCAGAAGACAGGAGTTTACATTTCATCATACAAGGCGAGACTGAAAATTTTTGAATATTCACTACAAAAGTAGTGTTGCATTTGGTAGGAATACACTCAAAGGATGAGAAAGAAAGTGCTGTTACTTAGATTTTCATGGATGAATCTTCCTACGAGCTTGGTGTTCAAAAAAGGCCAAGCTCTTCAAGCTTTTTCAGGGCCTCAGGGATCATCTTCACTTTTGCTTTACAACAACACTTCTCCGGACAAGCTGGAAAAATGAGAGTGATAAATATAAACCTACTATTTCAAAAGATTTGAGAATATTTTTCTGTTCTGCTCCCATTGAGAGCAATGCCTGCCTTCCTGTGTTGATTATGAACAACAGGAGTTAGGCACTTGAAAGCCGAGGTAGAAATAATTAGGTGGATACGTGTTGTGTTAGCAATAGATGTATTTTTCCTCCTCTTCGGGATAATTTTGAGCATTTTCACTGTTGCACTCTTCCCCTGCAAGGCAAGAGGCCTCAGTCTGTGAAGTAATTCCTTTCACAAAGATCAGGCTATTTTCAGCAAAGCAGCCACGGTCTACAAGAAAGTCTTTTGACCTGTCAGTCAGGTGCTTCCAGAAGGAGACAGCACAAAATTGGGCACTGTCCTTAATTGCAGGTTCAGATTCCCTTCCCTCACACATGCTCGCAGTCAGGGCTGGTGCTCTTTGCGTGTCCACATTTTTAGAAATCCGTGCCATCATCAAAGCTCACGCGGAAAACCCAGTGACAGAAAATATGATGGCTGAAACAAAAAGAAAAAACAAAGCCGCAGCTTTTCTTTTTTTTAAGCTGCAACTTCTTTTGTGTCTTTGATCCTTGTTTCCCATCTAATGAATTAAGCTGGTGAAAGCTGCTTATTATTAGTAGTCAGAGGCTGGAAACTGCTCAGCTGACACTGAGCTTTCACTTGACAGAAATAGTGTTCCCATGAAATCCATCACCCATTACAGCTAATTTTCAGCATAATACACTAATAGACATAGGGCTTCTGCTCAGCATGAGTGAACAGAAGGCAAAAGTCATTCAGCCAAAAGCAAAGACCCCTCTTGCAATATCACAAACGAGGTTGGTACAATATGTTTTCCCCAAACAAAAGTGTCCTGAGCTATAAATGTTTTAGGACATCTGCCGTGCTTCCAGGTGCCTCTCCCCATGGCATGGTCTCTGCTTTGTCGTCAGTGTGTGCAAACGGACAGGTTACAATTGTGTGGGGCAAAGGATCCTCGGAGAGATTTTCCATCCGGATGGCAGATGGTGAAACTAATGGTTGGGACATCATTAAATTCAGGATTAATTTGCTTAATTATCAGTGTCTAGTGCCATTTGCTACCCAGGGATGTTTCATCTGGCCTCCACCTTCCAGCCCCAAATGGTGTTGGATCTCAATGGAACATCCCCAAAATCCTGGTGCATCTCTGACGCTGTGGGACCTCAAAGCCCACTGTCAAATGAGCTGAACCACTCTGGGCTCTGCTTGTGGTATTCTCTGGATCTGTGCTGACTGTAATTGAAGCATAGATACCCCAGACACAAGAAGACATCTGCACTTACAGTTCTGTAAATATAAAACTGAACCCTGCATACAAAAGCTACCTCTTGCTATCTTTCTCAGAAATGTTCTTGAAGATATTGTTGTGCAATGCGTTTTCTGTCACTTTTGCAGTCAGGTCTCCCACTTCTTGAAAATACACCCAGAAGCGCCTCTGGTATTTAAGCCAGTGATTTCAGAGTCATTAGCACTCCCATTAAGTTACTTTGATTACAGATAAATTTCTGCATAGAGCTAATTTTGATGTAGCACAGCAAATCCAGAAATGAGAGTTAACTTCTATTTCTATTCCAGGCACCATCTGAGTTTTCCTTTTTAGCAGATCATGGCCAAGACTCATAGTAGTTAGCAAAATTGCAAAAATGGCACAGAGAACACCACCACAGTGCAATGCAATATGGAAGAAGCAGCAGAAAGTTACTAACACCTGCTAGCTGTTTTATGCTTTACATATCGTCTTGCTTTGCCAAATCCATGTTATCTTCTTATCAGGATGATTTCTCAGAACCAAAATATATTGTAAAATTTTGCAAATGTGCTGTTGTGAACCAGAGCACGGTCCCTGAACTTTACAAAGCTTACCAATTTCTATGGGTTTAGAAAGGAGCAGAGATTTAGATCCACGAAAAGAACATGAAAAGGTGATTGAATTCTGTGCTGAAAGAAAATCCAAACCCCAAAAGTACAGGAAATCCCAATTTACTAGCACTGCCAAATTTTCCAGGAGTTTCTTAGATTTAAATATCAATTTACGTTGTGTAACAAAGCCCTGCCAATATTACAAATATGTTTTTACCTTTAAAATGCCATTAACTTGGAAATTGTTTTTTGATTTTTGCAGGTGTTTCACTGCTGATAGATGTGCATGTGTGTGTTTAGAGAGAGATGTATGAATGTATTTAAATGCTGTATCCCATCCATATCATGGGAAATGGGACATTATCCATCCTGTAAGTAATCCTTAGCCTCACAGTTCAATATACTGATCCAAATTCTCCCCTTTTTCTGCTGTTGGTGGTTAAGGCTTTTTCATTGTGTGCGAGATTCAGGAGTTTTATAAACTCATGTTGGATTCCTGCTGATTTTGACAAGATCCAAATTCCTTGCCATAAGATGCTGGCATGGAAAGCCACCTCTACTCACTCCATTACCTATTGCTAATGACACATGATGGCAGTTCTGATCAGGCTGTCATAGGACACACAGAAAAGTAGCAATCCCATAGAAAACAATTTGATTATATGAATAACGAATGTATGAGTACAACCTCTCCCTATCCCACCCAACTTTTGCTAATTGTTTCAAATGAAGAACACAGCAAAAAAAGTTAATGTGGAAGTGAAAGAATGAGTAGGCTTTGAATGGCTAAAATGCAAACATTAAATTATCTGGGAGAATAGTGGGATACCCAGCACTCTGAAACTTGCTAGCCAAGATAAATGAAATAACTGAAAAGAGTGGAATTTCATTCTCTGAATAGCTGGTGAGAAGTTCACCACTGACCTCAACAAATGTGGGGTAAGGCCAGGTAACTGGACAACACGAGGCAATGCTATTTCCCATATTCATAGAAAACAATCTTTTATATGAAGTGAAAAAAGAAACCAACAGAAATCCTTGAAAATACAGCCAGATATGTATGTGATTTTCTACTATTTTGTTTTTTTTCTCATGAAGCGATATTTGTTATGTAAAAAGTGCTGTTCTGTAATGCTCAGTGTGTGGAAAGCTGAATGTGGAAATGATGAAGGAGAATTTTGGCAGCCTGGCCTTCCATGTGTGAAAAGACTTAAGAGGTTTGGATGTCATCTTGGTTTTCCTTTGCTGAGTGAGGAATCTGATCCAATCTCTTAGTGAGGCTTTTTCCGTTTTAGATTGGCTGTGGAAAAAAAAAAAAATCTTTTGAAGCATTCGAAATTGTTTTGCTTATGATTGTCCCTTCAGTGAAGGGTATTTTGCACCCCTAAATAGGACTGGCAGACCAACCCAGCAGCCTTCCTGCTGGCATACGTGAATGTATCAGGCTCTTAAAATCTGGGTTATGAGCACAAAAATAACAGCCTGCTATGTCTGTTATTCAGTGAAGTGGATCCTTTGTGTGGCAGAGGCTTGTGTTTCAATGCTGAGGGTGTCATGCTTAGCTGGTACAAGTAGGTCAGATCTTCATTTGGTAAGTTTCTGTAATATCCTACTCTGAGGAAGCTGCAAGTCTTTCTCTGATGCTGACTGTAAAACCTTTCTCCACCCTTAGCTTACAGTGTTCCCTGTGACACCATCCTCCTTATGCTACCTTGCTTCCATCATTAGCAATAGGGTAAAGTGTTCTTCCATCAAGTCATCGAGCCACCCCTGTATTCCCATGCTCACACTGCTTGTAGGATTATTAACCAGCATTGGGAACTAACATCATCCCCCATCTTTCTAATTACCATTGAGGAAATTACAGCCTAAGAGGGTGTTACAATATGTTTATTTTATGATAGATTTTAGTGAGGACAAATATGAAGTTGAGGGCTATGCCATGACTCTGTCCTGTCCTGTCAACTCCCATCATTCTCAGTTCTGTGGAATAAAAATGGAGTCCAAAACCATAAATGTGCAATAGCCATTCATTTTTTTGACATTTTTGTCCCTTATAAAATGCAAGGCAGAACCAGGTTTGCTGGTTTAACAAGTATGAAGGCACCTTCTGGGCCTTCTGTAACTCTGAAGTACAGTCAGGCCATAGTGTGGAACTTCTAGTGTTTGTAACATAGCATACCGGAGTCTCTCTGAACGTGGCCAATTGACATCAGGTTATTCCATTCTTAGTATTACATACCGGGATATGAAGTCTTAATGGTTATGTTACACGACAAAGTATCTTAGTACCAATGCTGCATGGACTCTGTTTTTGTTTCATATCTGGAGGGCATGGTGCCCATGCTGACAAGTAGAGAAGAGATCTTTTGTCCTGCAGGTAAGTCTCAGTCATACAGCTCTTGCCTTTACCTTCAAAAATGTCTTCTGCTTCCACCCACTGGCTTCCTGGAGGTTTGTGTCATCAGCACACTTGCTCAGGTTACATTGTGCCCCATCATCCAGACGATTAATGAAGATGTTAAACAGGATTGGACCCTGTATTGACCCCTGAGGTACGCTGCTAGTTACTGGCCTCCAACTAGACTTCATGCCACTGATGACCACCTTCTGAGCCTGGCCATTCAGCCAGTTTTCAACTCACCTCATTGGCTGCTTATCCAGCCCATGCATCAACAGTTTTTCTATGAGGATCTTATGGAAGACAGTGTCAAAGGTCTTACTGAAGTTTAGGCAGATAATATCCACAGCTCTCCCCTTGTCTACCAGGCCAGTCATTTCATTGTAGAAGTTTATCGGGTTGGTCAAACATGACTTTCCCCTGGTGAAGCCATGCTGACTACTCCTGATAATGTTCTTGTCCTTAAGGTGCCCTGGAAAGGGTTTTCAGAATTAGTGGCTCCAACACCTTCCCAGGGATCAAGGTTGACCAGTCTGTAGTTCCCTGGGTCCTCCTTCTTGCCCTTCTTGAAGACAGGAATGACATTTGCTTTCCTCCAGTCTTTGGACACTTGTCTCAGTTTATCTTAGATAATTGAAAGCAGTCCTGCAATGACATGTGCCAGCTCCCTCAGCACCCACGGATGCATCCCATCAAGGCCCATGGACTTACATGTGTCCAATTTGCTTAAGTATTCCTCGACCTGATCCTCTTCCATCAAAGGTACATCTTCCTTGTTCCAGCCTTCCCTTTTTGTCTCTGGGACCTGGAATTCCTGAAGGCCAGTCTTGCTAGTAAAGACTGAGGCAGAAAGGGCATTCAGCACTTCAGCCTTTTCCATGTCCTGTGTAACTGTGTCCCCCCTCTCATTGAGCAATGGACCCACATCTTCCATGGTCTTCCTTTTGTCCTTCCTTATAAAAGCCCTTCTTGTTGCTTTTGGCATCCGTGGCCAGATTAAGTTCCATTTGGGCTTTAGCTTTCCTAACTGCATCCCTGGATGCTCAGACAATGTTTCTGTATTGCTCCCAGGTTACCCATCCTTGCTTCCAGTCTCTGTATGCTTCCTTCTTGTGTTCGAGTTTGGCTAGGAGCTCTTTGTTCATCCACACAGGCATTTTTGCCTGACTTCAAATTTGTTGGGCTGGAACACTCTTGAGGATAGCATCACCTTGCGTTCTGCCTGTCCCCCCTGATCCCTCTGCTAAGGGTCTCAGGATGCCTCAACCTGCTTCTGCCAGGTGGTTTGTGGCAAAAGGAGGTTTCAGGAGCCAAGGCAGAAAAGCAGATTGACTGCCCTGAAACAGGAACGAGCAGCAGTCATGACATTCATAATCACTCGGTTTGGTCAGGAGAATCAGGTCCCTGTTGTTACAAAGAGGGAAATGCCAGATACCCTCTGCACCTTCCCTCAGACTTCTCACTGCAATGTCCCAGGATTCACGGAGCCTTTGGAGGGAACCAAAACCTGCAAAATATTGCAGCATGTCCTGGGCAAGAGACACATGCTCCTTGTGGTGGGACAGCAGGGAGCACATCATCTGGCCCTGTCCTATCCAACACACAAGGCAATTTTGGTTTAAGACAGATAATACATTTTCTTCACCGTTTGCAGTAGTGTCTCTGTGCAGAGTACTCTGTACACCCTTCAACTATTTCATCTGCTTGTTCCCAAAAAACACAGGCTGAACACTACCTGTCACACAGTATTTTAAGTTTTTCTGACTTCCTAAGAAACTGCACCCAATTGTGCTGTTTGCATGTCTCTTCATCTTCCCTCTGCAGCCTTCCCCTCAACAACCTTTTTTTTAAAAGCACTAGTTAGTGTCAACTGAATTCGATAGATGCAGTTTCAAAGATACAGATTCCCTGGAGGTTTTGCAGAGAAAGCTCCCCAAAGGGAGGAGGCATTTCTTATTAATAACTCCCCTAATGTAAGGAAGAATAACTTTAGCCTTTATAGGCATCAGAGGATCTGCACAGGAATGAGCCACTGTAAACCAGATTTCCTTAGTTTCACTGTTGCTTGAAGTACAGTGTTTCCAAATTACAACAGGGCCCCATTGTTAATCCCAGTCCTGGATGTCATCAACTCACTCTCCCTGGGCTAATTTTTCAACACATTCCACCACCTCTTCATACATAATTTTCCTCTTAAAGACCTTATAAGTGCAGCAGTTTAAGATCCAGTCCACTCCTTCTTCCTCTGATGAGGCTCTTTGGGCAAACTCTTCACACTTTAATGTTACAGTAGAGCCACTGAGAAACTTGAACTTCTGGAAATACCTTTGGCAGCCAATTGGCAGTTAATGACAATTTGACTTCATACTACAGAAACATATCCAAGAAAACAAGCATAATCTAATGGACATTTGTTTTTGCTACTATTGCCAGTTAAATCAAAACATTTTGTTGAGTTTTTTCAGGTTTCCCTGCTTATATCTGAATAGTGTCTGGTTGGGGTTTTTTTTCCTTCCCTCCTCCACTTTTTTTTTTTAATTACAGTTTTTTTTAAAGAATGTGTGACTTCGAAGAGTTATTGTTACTGTGTTTCTTCTTCAGTTCTAAACACTGAGAAAACAGTGCTTAACTTTGATAAAGACTAAATATTGCCAGGTAAAGCTTTCATATGATTACTTTATGTCACGAATGAGAATCTTTAATTGTAATTCTCAAAAGACAGCAACTCGTATAGGGCCTAATCTTACACAGATTTACCCATTTCTCTTTGTAGCTCTAGTTAAATTTGGGAGCAGTGTAATGAAATGGGCATGGTACTTTCTTGGTAGTAAGGAAATGCAGTTTCTAGTTCTTGTAATACTTTCTGAATGAAATTAGCTGCAGTCTTTTTGATCAGCCATTTCTTCTGGAGAAAGCCTCTCTGTTAGTAGATCTGTGAAGGACCTCCCTCAATAAGAGCATAAACCCGCATTTTGCGGTGGCTCTTGTGATGTGAATAGCAGCACATTCTTTAGGTCTCTGTTCCACTGAGATCACAAGAGACAGAGTTAGTGCCAAAGGCTAGAAAGGAGAAGGTCACCAGGACATGTTTCCTACTGCCACAGGGCTGTCTTGCCCACACATCCCACATCCTTCTCATCTCCATGCCTTGACTCTACAGAGCTCTCTCCCCAGTTTAGAAAGGATTTCCACATTCATCCCATGTTCCTCTCTGCTGCTGGACATGGAGGGACTACCCTAGAGTAGTGGGAGGGGAAAGATCAATCCTGATTTCTCCGCTGGCCACCACTTCTGAGACATTGTCTGATTTTCGGCAGATGGCATTGTATGTCTATTAGATTGAGTGAACCTTTGCCTTCAGTCTGGTTTTATTGCCATCAGGTACAGGGCAATTTGAAGGAAGAAAATCGGACAGCCCATATATATGGGAAGCATGGATTTATGGTAAAAGCCACGGGCATCTTAGCCACCTCATGAATGTTGACTAGTTCAATACATGCTATCAGAGCATATGTTATTGCATAGTGCCCCATCTCTCACTTCCTAGACATCCCATACACAGTTTGTGGTACCATATAGTGCAGAGGATCTTAATCATCTCTTTAATTTCTGATAGCTACAGAAGGGGGTGATTAATCTAAATTTAGCTGTTTGCAGTGTAGCGATCTATGTCTGAACTTACCTTCCCAGACTCCCTTGTTTGATAGCAAAGGCAATTTTAACTCAATCCACCTGAACTACTAAACTTTAGTATGAGGCAGATTGCAGAATTCCCACTGACTTCACTGGCTGGATCATCACCAATGTCCATTTGGTGACTGAATGACCACCTGAGATGAAGATGTCAGAGGAATCATTTCTGCTTCAGTTCTGCAACATGTGCATAACTACCATCCCTTCTAAACAGCTGGAGCAGTAAGTAGAAAAATCTCACCCAAATCCCTTAGATACAGTATTGTCTGATCCATTCCTCCTTTTCATTGTCTTTCTCTCACTCTTTTTCACCCTCAGCACTGAATATATTCCTCTAAAATAATTGCTAATACCATTTAATTAATTGTCATCATCCTTTGCAAGAGAAAATAAATTCTGATTGTATGTAAATGAGATCTTTGTTCCTTTATGTAGTAATCACAATTTTTTGTTCCGTAAGAGTCTAAGTAATGATATTTTGCTATGTTTCCTCTGGCTATCTACTCAATTAATTAACGTCTTCTGCTTTTTCAATAATAGCATTATGTTTTTAGAATGGTTAGTATTCTTCTTCATATGTTCAGCCTGGGAAACCCACTGTGAACAAACTTGGTAACAATTAAAGATTAATTAGCTACAAAATGAGAAGAATCCTCAAAAGATACCCAGAATTTGAATGAACATTCAGATGTTTTAGTTACTCATTGCCTTCCTTGTTTATGAATTTTGTTGAGAGACAGAAGTATGCAGAGATGGATGGCTTTCAAGCAGGACTAAAAAAGCACCAAAAATTTCAAGGAAGAGCCTGAAAACCTGACCTAGACTTTCCATGCTGATAGATCAAAGGCTTCTGGATAAGCATCTGGATCCTTGGGTTTTTCTGTCTTGAGTCAAACTTTCCTTCCAGTCCTTTGGAGATTCTCCTCTGACTTGTAACAATGTCTGCGTAAAACTCAGTTTCGTTTCCTCCTCTCTTGCTTTCCTTCCCCACTAAATAAATACAAGGAAGGAGGCCTACGGGTCCAACTGCACCTATTTTCAGCTTGGATCAGTGCTGGGGAACTCATCACAACTGGAGCTTGGCAAAGGAGCTCCTAGCTGGCAGACCAAGCATTTGGCATCTAATGCAACAAGTGAATGGCTATGGCTGGCAGATTTCCTTGGATGGCTGAACAGTATAATGTGAGCACAGGAAGTGGAAGGTCAGCTCACATTGGACTGTTATTCCCTTGGAAGATAGTCTATGATCTTGATGATTTGTCAGCCTGAGTCTTCATCCATTGCCTCTTGACTTTAAAGATGTGGACATTAGCTTAGAGGGGAAAAATGACTTTAGGAATCAGAACAGTGTGAGCAATATGTATCAGATGACAAGAAAAATAATACAGAAATCTGAAAAATGTTAAGGTCGTTAGCTTATTAATGGCAGAGTTATTATAGCACTAAGCAAGCACCTTTTCTGACCTCTAGCTCTGATGGCTGCATCCCAAAGTGATGAGGAGACAGCCTGGATTCAGTCAGCAAAAGAATTGGTTCTGTGCTGGGAAACAAAGCAGCTCAACTTTTTGCTTACGCTTGAGACCTTGACAAGAGAAAGGGCATGTACCCACGCCAACACACGTACCCGGTACCATGGCACGCCGTGCCAAGATAACAGGCTCTGTACAAGGAGAGGCATTTGTATTCCTGAGAAATAAAAGCTTACACATCAACTTGGAAACAATACTAGCAGCCAAGAACTGCCAAGAATAACATCCCACTGTAGACAGTCAAGATTCTTCTCCTAGAATGACATCTAATCTATTATTCTTAATAAGAAAACATTTTGTTCTGTGGCAGTGTCTATGAGTTTTTGCTCTTATTAATTTTAAAAGCGTCTGTCCATCTTTTCATGAGATTTAAAATATTATGAACTCTTTGGCGATGTGTGGAGTCTTCTGATGAGCATGGGAGTTGCCTAAATATAGGCAAAAAATCCTTGCTGCATATAAAATTAGATGCACTGACGAATCTTCAACCAATACTTGAACATATAGCTCTGTTCCCCTCACTGTTGTCATTCCTGCATATCTTTTTTCTTGCAGATCAGAAGCAAAAAGTACTGAAGAATATGCAAAGCATGGAGAAACGCAGCTCCTTTACTTCTTGCCCAGGCAGTAGCTGAAGGAACATTTGGAAATGGACAGTTGGGTGTTAAGCTTACACCAGCTTTGTAAATCCGTTAAGAGAAGGAAAGTGCCTTGACTTAGCTGCAAGTCTAATTAGATAATGACTACATAACTCACCTTATTAAGATTTCCTTAGGTATAGTACTTTGAGCTTTCTGCGCTGCTACATTATCTCTTGGATACAAGCTATTACAGTGCCTTGTGTTACAGAATGAGCTACCTGAGGCCCTAAGGGGAAGATGATTTAATGACCTGGAAATCACTGAGTTTTCTAAATCATGAAGTAGCATCAGAAGTTTGTTTTTTTCTCCAGCCTATATTGTGTATCTATCTAGGAACATCCTCTGGGAACAAAATTAAGTAAAGCCCTCTCTTGCTGTTGGTCCTGCTGTTGTCTCATTCAGACTAGGATTTTCAGCTTGTCTGCAAATGAGACAGTGCAAGAGCTGATCCGTGCTTCCACAGGAACTCTCCAGAACAAAGCTAGAGTGCAAACATGGGACTAGGACTGCCATCACATAGACACACTGTAGCAGAAGCCCCAGTGGTCTTTTCTGTTTGGATGGCTTCCTTCCACCACCTCAGCAGGGGCAGCAGGGGAGCAGCTTTCATGGGATGCCGAGTGAAGAATGAGGGAGGTTTTCTAGAGGTCTGGTGGAGCATGACGCTCTTCCCTCAGCCAGAACATCCCCTGGAGCCTGGGCTGTAGGTCAGCCTTCAGGTCCAGGCCACTCACTAGACTAGTGGTCTCCAGATGCCTCCAACAGTTTCCTGACCTCAGCACCCTTTTAGAAGGAACATATTCCTTCTGCATTAAGCAATTTGGCCTGCTTTACCCCTAAGCACCTGGTCCCAAATTGTCTTCCAAACTGCAAAGTCCAGTTAACAGGACTTAGGGGAATGACTGTTCCATGGGAGTGACCAAGATGCAACACTGCACACACTTGCTAGGAAGTAGAGATGCCAAGAAGGGCTGGAACAAGGGGAAGATACTTCCTTTAACACCTCCACCTTTCCGTCCAGCTCCCTGTCATGTGTTACACCAGGTCACTAAGAACACGCACCTTCATGGGTACAGAGCAGCTTTAACAGCGATGCAAACCCACAGTGACAATATTGAAATTGGGCCTTCCCCAAGAGTCAACAGACTGACTCACTGTTTCCTCAGACATCACAGAGGTCTTAATTTGTATCTGTACCTATAAAATGCTCTCCTGAACACACAATCTGTTCCTCATTTCTTTTGGCAGCATGATTCTAATTGCCTTCTTCTTGGTGACTAATTGGAGGTTATCATTAGTGCAACAGTCTCCAAGTTTGCTTTGAGGCAGGGAAGCTGATGAGTAATTACACACTTCAGCTCATCTTCAGAGGCGAAAAAAAAAATGATTGCTTGAGGAAAGTGTCTGTGTGATGCTTTGCTTTGTTAAGCACATGCTTCAGCTAGCCTGGTGAGAAAACAGTGCTGGGGCAACAATCATCTCAGCTGCAAACCAGCAACATGGGTATTTCACTCCGATTAGCTGTGGTCTGAGACTTTAGTTTTGTTTATTAATTACGAGCTTTATGTATGTCTCCAAGATTGGTAGTTTAGGAATGGCAATGGGTAATGCAGGACCAGAGAAACAGTCCTCTGTTCTATTATCCTCTTTTGAAATGGCTGATGTCAGCTGCTTTAGAGGATGATGCTAGAAATCCTTCAGTGTGGCAGCATCTTGCAGTTTACTGAATAGCCTGTTTTGGAGAAATGCACTTTCCTATTCCCACTCCTTTGACAGAGGAAAACTTATATGTCTTGAGGAATGGAGATTTACCTGGCCTCCAAAGACAATTTGGATTTAATTTATTATTTTAACTCCAGACATCTGTCCTCTGGCAACTCGGTCATAGTCTGCATCATACTGTCGTAGTAACCTACAGTTTAATTTAACATTAAACTACATTGTACCAATGAATTCCACAGGTTAACTATTCACTGTAGGCATATTTTCATTTCCATGAGTTCTCATTTTTCTCCTTCTTCTGCACCCTTTTTCCTTTTCCAACCCCTGCACCCCCCAACTTGTGTGTCTCTTGGCTTAAACAAAACAGAAAATAAATACATTCGTTCAGTGAGACAGGAAGTTTTTGTGATGCTAATCTTCTAATGATAAGCATACCATGATGCCAAATCTAAGTAGTAGCAGTGCTAATTAAAATAAAATTTAGCTCATGGATCAAGACTTAAGTTCAGGGTCTATGTGTGTGCTAGACATCCCAGCTTCCACTGCAATAAACGCAGAGCTGGTCAACACAGTCAACTGAATGCAGACAGCAATGCAGTTCTTCCTAAAGAAGACACCCATAGGGGTATTCAGGTGACCATATCTAGGCATCTAGTGTCCGTACAAGACGCCCTTGGGAATCTAATTTGCCTTCCAGCTGACACTGCAGGAAGGTGTGGGTCTCGGCTCGCATAAAATTTGGCAGCCCTGTGCACATATCTCACATATCCTGAGACATTTCTAAAGCTACTAGATTTCTAAGTTTAGGAAAGTGAATCTCACTCACACTGTTGCATCTGGTGAATCACCTTCCAAACTCTGTTAACTCAGCTTTCCACTGATGATAATGTGAATTTGTGCTCCTAACTCCCATGCAGACATCTCCATGTAGCTGCCTCCATTTAGGTATCTTCCTTTGCAAGCTGTCTGCTACTTGCTAAGCCAAAAGGCAAACATTCCTTCCAGCCTGAAGTGGTGGTTCCCAAATAAATAACATTGCAAAACAGGAATGGATAAACTCAAGAGCTAGAAGTTTCCCCTCTTTTTGGTAAAGAAATCTGGACACCCATGGGTGCAAAGCCCAAGATAGGTATGGGGTCTGATCTCTGCTCTGGAAAAGGCTGTCTCTGTGTGGGACCTGTCACCTTTGCCATATATGTAGAAGACGTGTAACTATTTCATAGTCCTACCATAGACGGCTATTCTGTAGTTGTTTCAGGGCTGTCTTTGGGCCAGGAAGTTTTGGGATCCCAAAACTGTCTGCATTCCTGCAAGTAGAGATGACCTTAGTTCTGCTTCTTCCATTGGGTACTGTCCAGCCAAATAATTTTGCTCTTTGGAATAAGGGTTGTCTCTAACATTTTATTTGTAAAGCACCCAGCACATTGAGCTCTGATCTTGGCTCGGGAGTTTGCTTGTGGTTTCATTGAAGTCATCACTATTATTTCATAAACTAAAATATCTGTAGAGGAAAACAGGACTTATGATAGACCATTTCTAGCTCCTATTCTCATGGCTTTGTCCAGGGCTAGAGTTTGTAAATAAATAAATCACGTATCTGTGTTCTTCCACATATTTATTTCCTTTTTTTTTTTTCTTTTCCATTTATTTCCTTTTCAATATGAGCACTAAAACAGAGAAAGTTTGGAAGATAGGCAATTACATTCCTATTAACAGAAACAGAGCAGGATTTTTTTGAATTATCCTTTTTTGTAGTGGAAAAGGAGAAGTAAGGAAGGATGATTTAATTACAGACCTCAACTGGCAACATTATATTTTTAAAAAAAGGGGGGACACACAACCATGACTGAGACTGTTGCAGTCTGCGGCTCTATGCCGCCTTCTTTAATTGGAGTGTTAAACTTTGGAGATGTGCAAACACTGAACCTGTTGCATGAGATTTTAATGACTGTATTTTTTTTTTAATTAAATTAAAAATTAACTATCAGCTCCATATGCTTCATTATGCAGGATTAGTACAGTATTTGGATAATAACAAGCATGTCATAGATTAAACAGTATTTGGGCACAATTGCCTCCAAAGAATCTTCCTGGGAGCATGCCAAAAAAAGTACAAGAAAAGCCAGACAAAAGAATGCAGATTAACCATCCCTTATTCATGTTTCTACTCTCCAGATGATCATTTAATTATTCAACAAATTTTGCATGCAAAGGGCAGGAGCAGGCCAGAGAGAGGAGTCTAGGAATCAGAATATTCCTGCTGAGACTCCTAATCTCTTGGATACTGTCCTGCTCCTTCTTCCTTGCTCTCCTTCTACACCTGGGAAAATCATGTGTGCCTTAACAGTCAGAGGCACAGCTTCAGCAAGATGAGGTGATATGTGAACTGTAGCTGTGAAAGGGCAAAGAAGGGCACCTAGAAAATTTTAAGTAGCAGCAGAGGGGGTTAAGTACTCACTATTGACCTGAATCCTCTTTCGGGTACTTATATGGGCATTTTCCTAATGCATTTCTTGATGGCTTCCCAGGAAAAGGAGGTAGGTGTCTACAAACACTGGATCTTTTTGCAAATCGCACCTTTCCTCTCCCTTTCCCAGTTAAACTCACAGGCTAGTTTTGGTCAACACCCAAAATAGGAGGCAGAGCCACTTATTCACACCTTTATAGACAATTAATATGATCAGTGATGACCCCCACACACTTCAGAAACCAGGCTCTATCTCTATCCAGATCTATTTCTTACGCTATTTTCTGTAACAATTCTCCAAAACAAAAATGAGCATTGTAGGTTCGTTTTGTTACCAAAACAGAAGAGCAAAGGATGAGTGAAAGGTTTTCCCATCATTTACTGCTGCCGTGAAAACCCACGTAAGGACTAGATAATGTTAGCATGGCACAGGCACCCACCTTTTTCTGATGGAAATGTGGGCCTCTCATAGTATGTCTATTCTCAAGTACGTAGATATTGACACCTTTAAAAGACCCAAACAAACTAACCCCCAAAACCAAAGCCCAACAACTGTGTATCAAGTCTGTTATGAAATCTTGCAATTGTTAGCTTCTTTTGTCACTCCCTGCTCAATTTCTACCAGAATTTACACCAGAAAAGAACATCCATTTTTCAGCATGCTGGAACCAGTGGACAACTACACGGTCCTCAAGGAGAGAGAATAAAGGAAACAGAGCCTTCAGTTCTGTTTCAGGTCAACTGTAGTCAGAAATCATTGCCAGCTGAAGGCTTCTTCCATGGTACAGGTAGACAGGTGTGTTTCTAGTCCTTAGGTGTGCGTCATATAAAATTGACATGAGGCTAGGTCAGGCCACCTTGCAGGCCAACTTAGTGAAGGCCACTGAGCTGCAGAAGGTGACCTGTTCTTGAAATTAAACCTTGGCA
Organism: Pandion haliaetus; assembly: GCA_013401275.1. NCBI lineage: Eukaryota > Metazoa > Chordata > Aves > Accipitriformes > Pandionidae > Pandion > Pandion haliaetus. The sequence goes on from VYZV01030256.1 coordinate 136,809, forward strand.
CTGCTCACCCGCTTTGTATGGGAAGCTTTCCCTCCCGGGCTTTCAAAAATGTGTTCTCTATACGTAATTTATTCTCTGCTTGTGCAGTGGAGAAGACAGGCTGATGCGTTAGCAATAACGCTAGCGTGTGGGAGATCTGCATACCTCTTCCCAGTTTCTTCTCAGACACATCATGTGACTCTGCCAACTCACTTTGGGTGGGATTCATCTCACCCAACTTTACACGTCTGCGATGCAGATGTCTACTGCTTCACTAGTTGCACTTGGCTGCTTCCACAGTCAATGGAGAAAAATCACATTTTTAAAGTATGGTTCATCTGACTTGTTTTTGCCACCTACTTTAAGATGATGCCTACATAAAATTCCACTGCTGAGCCTCCGCTCTCTTTTTAAAATAGGGGCAATATTGTCGCTATACTCTTCAGCTGAGTCTTAAGGGATGCTATGAAAGCATGCATGCTATTTAAGGTGCCATGTATAGTAGGACCACATACCCAAATCTATTGCTTTAGTTCCTGAACTTGCAATGATATGCACTGTAGTAATACGTTATGCACACCCTGGCATAATTGTCCCATTGACCTCTGGCAATTATGAAGTTCCTAGGCAGAAGCACTGAAATTTGGAAAAATCAGAGTACTGGTGGCCAGCTGGCAGCTCTTGAACTTCACCAGTAGCCTACGAAGTTTGAATCCAGTACTAGCTAGAGCCCAGCTGGCACAGGGTACACAAATCCCTGGTTGGGGGGGAAATACGCCGGCAAAGGTTACCATCACTGGGCCATCCTGAAGCCTAGTTTCATACCTCACCCTGCTCCACTCCTCAAAGTACTGGTGGAGACCTGGAGAAGCATGGCCATCTCCCACCTGTGAACAACTATGAGCGGTTCCCCTCACTTATGTTGCTCAGGGTGTGTGACACAGGTTGAGCGGTTCTTGGCAATTACAGCCTTTAGGCTTATACTGTAAGGTTGGCTTTGTACCCAGACCAGCCAGGAGCAGGGGAAGGTCATGAAGGACACCTATTCCCCTTCCACCCTGATCCATTCTGAGCACTTCTGGAAAGCCCTGAAGATAGTCCAACACGTACATTTTCAAAAGAAAATTGCCAAGCCAAACAAAACACTCGTACCCACATAAATGAATTCCACATGCTTTTTGGAGTGTTACTTTAGGAAGGATCCACAGATGGTGTAAATCAGAAGAATACTGCTGATTTTGAAGGAAAAGCATCAGCTGACCCCTGTGAAGGAAATGCCAGATCTACTTGTTGCGGCATAGTTGGCAAAACACATTTCGCACCAAAACTTTTTCTTTTTTTTTTTTTTTTCCCCTAAGGGAGAAGAGAAAAAAAGATCTATATAAATAACTATACTGTACTGCTCTGTCTAAAAGGTCAGGGAACATTTTACAAGCTGGACTCCTAGCCAGAATTTGTGACCTGTGTTTTTCAAATGTATCTGCAGATGGGAGCTCTTTATGCAGTAGTTAAAAAATGTGGGAAAATAATAAAATGAGGAATGTCTCAGCTTGAAAAAAAAAAAAAAGGCAATCCAAAACCTCTAGTTTGTATTCCTGTTTTTTAATGAATTAAGTACAGGGGAAGCATTCTTTAATTTGTGTGTGCTTGGAAGGGAGGGGGAAGGTTCTAAAGCTACCGGAAGGATTTGAGCGTTTAATTAAAAGCAGCTGAAAATAATAAAATTTAAAATAAGGATTAAAAAAAAAAAAAAGGTAGGTCCAAATACTATCACTGTTATAACATTTTACACCAATCTTTTTCTGCTTGGGATACCGGATGACCTGTAAACTCTCTTGTGGCCATGACCCAGTTCAGAGTGATCTTAACAGAGAGACACCCTGAGAGCTCGGTGCATCTCTGGATTGAGCATTGTATGAAGAATTGGTCCTCTGGAGCCTGGCTCGGTTCTTTACGGAGATGGGAGAAGCTCATAGGTTTGGATGGGTCAGGTCACTCAGTGTGAGATTGTGGAAGATGGCTTGCATCACCTGAGACTGATTTTGGAGCAGCTGTCTTCCCAGGAACTTCATCTAAATAACTTGGTTCATGTCAGGGAGACCAAGAGCAGAAACTGGTGCAATATGTCCACAACACCAATCAAAAACATTTCATGGGAACAAGTTTTATCTTTCTCACTAGATTTCTGATATTTCTTGTTTCTGGCAGAGGCAGAAGTAATACAGGAATGGTGTCCCTTATGGTATTTCCTTTGTCTGACAACAGCTGGGTTTTGCAGATGTCACCATAAAACAGGAAAGCTACCTGAAAAATTTTAAAATTCCCACCCCTTAATTTTCTGCAAATGACATATTTCTTCCTGATAAAATTAAATAAACTGCTTTTTTAAGTGTGTTTTGTAATCAAATGGTAAGGTCTCCTTTAGCTGTGCTTGTAGAAGTTTCACCTTTAATTACCAGGGATAGACACTTGAACCTCCTACACAGACTTCAGCATTTGAACTGCACCACTGATTATACCGTATGAAAACACCCATTTTCTTAGCCAAGATTCCCTTTATCTTTAGATCTTTATCTCCTCTACCAGTGGTCTGGAGCAGATGTATAGACAGTCTCTGCATATACAGAATTTGCGTAGCGTGACTTTTTTTGTGGCCAAGGGCTTCCAACAGTCAAAGGCATGGAGAATTCCACGGATGCGGGTCATGTCCATCCTCTCTAACAGCCACTAAACACTATTTCTTCTATGACTATTTCCAATTCCTTTCTTAGGACCATATTATATTTTATTTCCCAATATCCTATGCTAACAAGAGCAACCACCGAATTATTCTTTATATGTAAAGAATTCTGTTTCACTTGTTTTTAAACATATTTCACAGATGTGATGACCTCTACTCACCCTATTTTTAATGTAAGGTGAAAGCAATATGTGTCCTATCCAGCTTCTCAGTACAATTTATGAACTTTTAAATCTCTATTACATCCAATTTCATTTATATTTCCCCAAATTAAAGTGCCATTGTCAGTTTATTCTTTGGATGAAAACTGTCCCACCTATCTCGTCATCTTTTCCTGAATGCTTCATATAACTAGAGGACATTTTGAAGTCTTCCAAAAACAGGAAGGAGTCACTGATACTCTGAAAATGTACTCATCTACCCCAGCTAAGAAAGGCCCCTCTTTTATTCACCTGAGCACTCCTAATTTATGAAAGCCAAACATCTGCTGTCACATGCAACATGACAGTGTTGTTCATGCTTTGGAGGTACGGTGCTAATATGAACGTTTTCTCTTCATGACTGTACCCTCTTCCTCCCTCTGTTATTTTCCACGACTACAGCTGATCTATGTCACTCCAATATCTGTCTTTGGGGACTTCAATTTTTTTTTTCCTACTAGCAGCTGGGTATCAGGCCTACCTAGGCTGTAAAAAATGCTTCCGATAGCCGTCATTTCTGGATAGGATGGGTTTAACTGATCTGTCTCATCCAGTGATACACAGTCCACAGGTCAGTGAAAAGTTTTTAGGTGAGTTTTTATTGACTGGAATGAAATACATTATTTTATTTTATTTTATTTTATTTTGTGGAGGCAGGATGCTTGCTTCACAATTTGTATTTTTAGAATCAGGCAGGAAATGGCTTTCTGGTTCAGTCCTGCAAAAAATTTTTGACATTTAAAAAAATAATTTTTTGCTGTGAAGTGGGATGAAACAAAAACCGTGCCAGTATTTTAATGGAAAGGAAACGGAACACAGAATAAAATGCCGAGACTTCCCTGGTTGCCGTCGTGACAGGAGGTTTCATAATTTTGCAGTGTGTAAGGTTTTCCTCAGTTATAGACCCAAACACATCTTGCAGTGGAGTTGCATTCCCTGTTTAAGTTTATTGACAATGTGATTGATTGCTTTTTATGGCCTCTTAGAAGTAGCCCCTATACCTCGAGAGCTCCACAGAAAAGCCTCCAAGCTAGGTCTAGTTCTTGCTAAACTGCTTTCCTCAATCTGAGAAAATACAGGATCTGCTTTCAGTCTCTTCTACCAAAAGTATTCTATCTTATTGAAAGGGCAAAATTATTTGAGTAAGGATTTGTAAGTGGTTCTCCTACAAACTTGAGGAATGTTCTTGCCATCAACTTACAGTCATCTAAGGCTTTGATCTCATCATGCAACCTAGAAGTAAGGTATCATTACCAATGAAAGTTTTATCCTTTAAAGGTCTTAAAGAATTAGATTCTTTCCAACAAAACTGCCTTCCAAAGAAAACCAAACAAACAAAAGAGAAAAAGCTTTTCTCCAAAAGTTCCCTCAACCTGGAAAACTTCTTACTGAAGGCAGAGCTTCCAATGAAAGGAAGATATGGAATGAGCTTTACAGTCATAATTCTCTTGATAGTATTACTGTTGTGTTGTCCCAAACCCTGAATCCAGAGCCCTGAAACTAATTTGTATAGAAAGTAAAGTCAATGTTTAAAGACTACATAGTATTCTTTAAGACTCACTGGAGCAATTTCATGTCCTGTGATTGCTTCTGGGCACAAATCAAAATTTAACGAGGTGCAAGGCTGAGAAAAAGGAGTAAATTGAGGTGACATGTACAATACTGGGATTTTTTACAGCTGTTTGGAAAATTAGTTGGGTAGTAAAACTTTGAGCTATTTCATGAATGTATCACGGCAAGATAGCATCCTTAGAGTAACAATCAATCTGCAAGCATGTCAAAATGCAATTTTCAAAAAGGAGTCCTTTTCCCTTCCAGGCTAAGTGCAAAGAGCCAAGATTTCCACTCAGACCAGCAACAAGACATGCAGTTGACTACTCACTTTGGCCTGATGTTCACAGCCCTGTTGAGCAGTTCAGTGTCTAAGGAGGAAATAGGGTGGGAGTTGTCTTAAAAAAAGGCAGGGTAGTCTATGAAAGTTAAACTTGCCCTAAAGGCTTGAAAACTCTGGATTTCATTCATGGATTGCCTTGATTTAGTTACTTCTTTTTTTTCCACTTCCCGATCTTTGAAATACTATGATAACCTGTTCCCTGTAAAATTTCCCATTCTCATTAAAAACGCTGATTAATAGCTTAAATACAGCTTGACCTCAGTTTCATTAAGGTGATCGTTTGGACTCTCTTAAAGTTAATCAAAACCTGGGAGAGCATGTTCTGGTTTCTTTCTTCCTGAATCCTGGAAGGACATCATCTCTAAGCTCTCAAATTAGTGGTCCTACTTTCCTGAATATACATTTGAGATCAAAGGCCCTTTGCAGCCGATACCATAAAAATAGTCAGAGAAACCTAGTCTCCAGCGTAGAATTTATTCTCTAAATAAACAAGAGAGACAGTAGAATGGCAGCAATAAAAGAAGCCAAAACACTTGGCCAGAATTGTAGAGGAAATCTGCAGTGGGATCCAAGTCATCTCCATCCCTATATTCTTGGGCATCTCTATATTGTTCTCTCTTTAAGACAGCTGTGAGTAACTTTTTTGTAAAATGTCTGTTATCTACATGGGTGTACAAAGAAAGAAAGAATTCATCTGCATACAAGGTCTTGAGATGAGGCAATTGTTCTGATTTCCGGGGCTCTAAATTCAAATATCAACTGTGCTGTATATTAACTATTTGATTTCCTGTATCTCTCTTTCTAATTCCTGGGCATTGGTGATGGTAGTTTCTTGATTTCTCTCAGTTGTTTAGGTCTTTGAATCTGTGCGTGCCAGATGGAGTGAAATAAAAGGATACCATCAATATATCATCAGGAGACACACACGGACATGCACACACGCGTGACTGCAGACACTAACGTACCTATCAGCCTTGGCTGTTCCTTTGGATGCCCTATTGGCTTTGAATGTTTCTTGGCTCTAACACTCATGTAGTTCTTTTAATCAAATTATCAATGGGCTGCACAAACTTTTACCCCCATAGCATACCCATGTAGCAGAGGATTAGGTTTTTGGCCCTGCTTCATGGATGAAGAATTCTTGAGTTTTTCCCCACTTGTACCTCCCCTGAAAGCCCAGGGCTGGAGCTCTGGGCCTACCTTCATCAGCATCTCTCCATCAGCCTTTTGACTTGTACCCTTAACCAAAAATGTTCTGTTGCCCGAAAGATTAACCTTAGTTTTTCTCTTGAGGTGAAGCCTGTTGGATATGCATCAGGTACGAAAAATTTTGCTCATTATATTATTCTAAAGTTCAAGGAGTCCGCATTTTGGCTGAACACCACAAGGAATTTCTCAGGAAAATTCTCTGCAGAAGATCCCAAAGGGTACATTGCTTGTTGATAGGATGATGCTTTTAGTCATACGGTTTAGTTTTAGGTAGTCCTGTGAGGAGCAGGGAGTTGGTCTTGATGATCCTTATAGGTCCCTTCCAACTTGAGATATTCTATGATTCTATATACTTGCATAGACTTTGATGGATTGACACCATCATATAGCTTTGCCCTTCAGTGTTATGTGTTGCCATGGAAAATGAATTCCAAAAATTCACCCCATGACGTCATTCTACAGCACACAGTTTCACCAGTCTCTTGAGACTGCTGAATGTCTTGATTAAAACTTATGAAAACATCTCACCAAGAGAACAGCTTGAAGCAGACGTGTCCTTTCCTTCTGTTATAAACAAAATACAAGTAGTGCCGGTGTTTTGTGGGCAACAGATATGTTTGTCATTGCAATCATTTAAATTTAGATGCACAGGTAATTACAGCCCAGGGTGCCGTAATCAGAGAGATAGCATAGGCATGTTTGCGCTCTCTTTACTGCTGGGGAATAGTCAGACAAATAAGGTATTTCAATTGTGTGAGCTATTTAGTGGGGAGATTTTGGCCTGTGATCAGTCTTCATTTGTAGCCATAAAGCACCTCAGGAAAAGGGAGCAATTAAAGAACATCACTGGCAGCTATGTGTTTGCTAATGAAGGAATCTTTATTGAGCTCCCCGCTGAGTGAAAGGGAAAAGACTGGGTTTTATTTCTCTGTGTAGCCTGTGTTTGGCAACTAGAGATGAAATTATGACAGTGAGGCAGAATGATTATAGATATCGTCAGCAAATTGAACGCTGCAGACCATAGAAAGCCAGGAATTTGATGGAAGAGGGAGGGAAAGTGGGGGAAAACAGGGGTTCTGGGGAGAGGTGAGCCTCAGTTCTCTCCAAAAGTTATCAGCAAATTCATGTTTCACTTTTTTAGTCTGCCGTGGAGATTTCAGCCTGAAGACCTAAAAACAGTGTGGAAGAAATAACAATAGCCAAGATAAGTGTTATTTAGGAAAAAGCTAGGAGATGGATAGGAACAATTTAGACATGGCTGGATTATTTTGTTTTAACTCATAGTGAATTGGCTGAGGGAAAGAAAAGCTTTTTGGCTGGAGCTTTCAATTCTGACATTTTTGAAATGGTACTTTTTTGACATTTGTGTTTAAAATAGATGTTTATATAGAATTTAGCTTAAAAAGCTAAAAGGATAGAAAACTGTGTCTTGCAAACATCTCTTATCAGTTTGGCTCAAATCAGCTTTTTGACCGTCTGCTATTTTTTTTTGCCAAAATCTCTGCTTAAGACTTTTATTTCAACCCGGATCACAGATGCCGGCTAATGTTTTGGTTCATGTTTCAAGCCAAAAAATGAACCATTATTTATCTATGTCTAATTTGGAAGGACATTTTATAAAGATGACATAAATGAGTAATGGGGTAGAATTAGAATAAGGAAAAAAATGAAGTAGAATTTCAGTACTAGACCCCTAAAGTTGAGGCTTATTAATTTTACAAGAGGAGATACTATGAAAGGAATATGAAAGGACTAATACAACAGACTGTGAGAAACTTCACTGATATGAACATAATATGGTGAACCATCTAAGTCCATCAATCATCTTCGTTTTCTGCAGATAATATCAACTAAGTTTTGTCACTCTGAGTGTCAGAAGGGTATTATTCAGTGATTTATGGAATAGGTGCACTGATAAGAAACAACAGGATTGAAGGGCATGATCCAACAGTCCTTCATATTTAATAGATTTACTCTTGCATTTGTCCTCAAATGCTCTGACCAAATGAGAGCTTCATAGAAAACCTTATTCTATCTTCTCGATATTCAGGTAGGAACGGCTTTTGGGAGCTTCTCTTCATGTTTTGTTTTTTCTTTGGTGTCCACGGAAAGGTTTCCATGCTGAGTACTCAGTCTGACAGATGCGAGGTGTTCCACGCAACTGTTTTTTGACTGCAGTGACATTCAGAAATGACAATAGCTTCAAGAAAGTATCCATGCACTGATGCACGGTTGTAGCCAGCCTCTTCTGCACAAGGCACACAGCTATTGCTAACTGCCACATGAAGTCATGCGTGTTGCGCAAAACAGAATGCCAACAGCTTTGTGTCGCTCTATAGACTTTAAATACCTGAAGCATCTCCACAGTGATAGCACAGAGATGCCAAACTATGCCTTACAGATAGATACAGCTCTGGGGAGAGCAGACTGCAAAGTATACCATATCTGAATTTAATCTACTATAAAGGATTATCAAGCAGTTTACAGAAACTTTGCCTTTGGTCTTTTCGGACAATTTTGTACTGGATACAGACAAATTTGCTCTAGCTGAAAACTTAGGCCTCTTTATATATTACCATACCTGTTTATTTGGTGCAATAAAAAGAGATCAATTCATCAAGGAAGGTGATGACCTGGTCCCTCTAAATCCATTACATGTGGCTTGGGGCTTTTGCTTCTGACTCAGTTTCGTTTGGTGTCTGGACTGCACATAGCCATCACTCGTGTGGTATGAAGCTGGCCTAAGGATTAATGATTTGTTCAGACCCTTGCCATTGAATATTTTCAGTTGGAGGAGATGTCTGGAAGTTGTCAGGTCTAACTCTGCACTCAGAGAAGAATCAGTTTAGATCCAGTTCCTGGAATTGGTCTAGTTAATTTTTAAATATGTCGAGGGTTGGAGATTCCCTAACCCCTCTTGGTCTGTATTCTGCTATCTGACTAGCCTTATAATGAATTATTTAGTTCCCAATATCTAAAGGGCATTTTCCTTCTTTCAGCTGGTGTCTCTTGCCTTTACTGCTATTACTGTGTACCCCCAAGAGTCTGTCTACATCTTCCCCTTACTCCTATTAGGTAGTTAAAGATAGCAATCAGATTTCTCTTCAGACTAGACTAGGCTAGGCTAGGCTAGGCTAGACTAGACTAGACTATTTCAGTCGGGAGGGACCTACAACGATCATCTAGTCCAACTGCCTGACCAGTTCCGGGCTGCCCAAGTTAAAGCATGTTATTAAGGGCATTGTCCAAATGCCTCTTAAACACTGACAGGCTTGGGGCTTCAACCACCTCTCTAGGAAGCCTGTTCCAGTGTTTGACCACCCTCTTGGTGAAGAAATGCTTCCTAATGTCCAGTCTAAACCTCCCCTGGTGCAGCTTTGAACCATTCCCGTGAGTCCCATCACTGGATCCCAGGGAGAAGAGACCAGCGCCTCACCCTCCCCATACCCTCGTCAGAAAGCTGTAGAGAGCAACGCGGTCACCCCTCAGCCTCCTTTTGTCCAAACTAGACAAACCCAAAGTCCATAGCCACTCCTCATAGGACATTCCTTCCAGCCCTTTCACCAGCATTGTTGCCCTCCTCTGGACCCGTTCAAGGACCTTCACATGGCTTCTCTACTTAAGACTGAAAACCTCTTATTGCCACGAGAGTCTTAGGAAGCATATGTTGAGTGCTTGCAGTAGAGCTGCCCTTTTAATTTCCTCCCAGAGGATTGCAGTTTGCACACTCCAAGCCATCCTGCTAAATGAACCAACGGACGATAAATGAGCTGACTGTGGGGTTCAGTACCAAACTGCACTTCTACTGCAAAACAAACCACTGTTGTAGTTTCCTCCTATAGTGTCTACTTTAGTTTTGGAAACAGAATGGTGGTTGAGCATCAAACTGTGAGTGCTGTCATGATCGGACTCAGTTTTGGCTCTTCTGAAAGAGTATTTCACTGTTGAAGCCCAGCCACGAAAAATGCTCTGACTGCTCAAAAGGCACTGACAGGTTTTTGCAATGTCTGGGTCCCTGGTGATGAGGATGTGGAACTACCTCGTGTTGAGAAAATTGTGATGAATGTACACAGATTTTTACACTTGGGGTTTTTTTTTTAGCAAATCCTTGGCTCGAGTTAGGAGTCTGCTAATTCTGCTGTTCCAGCTGCAGCAGGAAGGTCTTCTATGATTAACAGGAATAGCTAAAGGGCATGTTATCTCCTTACCCCCAGCACACTCCTGATCTCCAAACAAGAGCTGGGCACGTGCAAGTGGCAATAGGATATACCAGGGAGATTCTCTGTTGGATGCAGAAATGCTTTCTGACACTTTGTGTTTTCGGAGCAACACTAAAGCAGTATCCTTTGGCTTAATTTTAGACATCTGCATGTCATCGGATGAATGACATGCAAAGAGACCACAACATGGAAGGAAATACGGTCCTCTCAGTATCATTGCAAATGTTCACAATGTTTTATCAATTCATAGACATTAGTGCCAAAAAGGATTATTAGACATTCAGTTGGACTTATTGTATTACACAAGACCTATAATTTCATTCAGTTTCTCTCATGATGAGCCACAGACCGATTTTGCAATACACAACAAAATACAGTGTTAAGTTCTGGTCCCAAGCAGAGCTCTCCAGTCCATGATGCATCCACGATGCTCTCATGAAAGCAAAGTAAGGCAGCCACAAATGAAATTTTTTCTGTTTTTTTAAACTAAGCATTTTGTGGTTGCAAAATGAAGCATTTTATTCTAAACCATTTTTTAAAAGAAAAAGGTATATTTTGAGAAAAATGTTTTTTGAGTCATGTGCTGGTTGACTTTTTGTTTTATTTTGTTCAAAGCCACTAGTGTTTTTGTATTTCAGTTGCCAAAATCCATTTGCTATAAACTGAAAATATAAACTGTTGGCTGCCAAAAGCTGGAGGTTTTTTTAAAAATCCTCTTTTATTTTTTTCTGCATTTTTGCATTCTTTTTCTAATGAAAGCCAGAAACTTATTTGGGGGGGACAGCAGGGAGGGCTTTTCTATCCATTCCATTTATCTTTTCTATGAACACAAGCTTTTGTTTCTAATGACAGAAGGTGTATCTTCCAATGTCTCTAGCACTGCTAGGAAAGGGTGTTTAATTAGTGCAGAAGGATTTAGTGAAGGTAGAGTGTTCAGTCATCTTGAGATGGAGATAGTAGGAGGAAGGGTTGGTGATGTTTTCACACTGAAAGAGAAGAAAAATCAACTTGCATTATTTTTTGTGATTTATTTTAAGTATCACCATCTGGCTTGTAAATCTTCCTTTTGGCTGTCAGGGAATGTAGCCTTCCTTTCTAAAGTTATGCTCTTCTGGAGATTTAAAAGCAGTGGGAGGAGAAATATAGCAAAGAACGTAAGTTGAATCTAAACACAGATGTCTATTGAATCTAAATACCCTCTCAGCTCTCCAGAAGAATCATCTGGAGGTTTTAGCAGACCTTTTGCTCTAATTGAACTTGTGCTGAGGGCCTGGCTTAACATTAGGGTTGGCATAACGGTGGTGGCGTAGATGCAGCTTGACATCAGTAGGTGACTTTGCTTTGCCTAGCGTGAAGTAAGAGACCAAGAACACATTCCTTGTAAATGGCTTCCAGCACAAATCTGATTCTTTCATAAATTAACAGACAACTTTTCCACTAGCCTGGGATCAGAAAATGAAGCTTTTTATTCACACTTCCTAGTTCTTATTTAATTTCCATTCTTAAAGACTATCGCCTTGAAGTTTTGTTGGCAAAAGATGTGATGAAATGAAGGTTGGAGGACAGCATCCAGCTGATCATCCCATCACTGCTTGGTGTGGGGGAAGCAGCAATGACATACGAGGGAGGTGGAGGTGCTAGTTTTCCTGGAACCTCTTTGCTGAATGGCATTTTATTTTGAGGGTAAATGTTGCTTTTGCTTATAACAAGAGAAACCTTGTAGACTTCACTGATAGAAGAGATTTTAGGCTTTTGCTCAAAAAAAAAAAAAAAAGTTTTTTTTAATAGCAAAAAGCCAGAAGAAATTTCAGGATAACTCCAGAGATTTTGCTGTTATCACTGAAGTATAGGAAATAATAAGGCACAACTTCATAAAAGCAGCAGGCGCCTAACCAAATTCAGGCATTGACACAGTAAACAGGCAGCTGGGAATTCTGAAGAAGAGGCAGAAGTATGGATACACAAGCAAGAAGTGGTTCCCTTTTCAGAAGTAAAGAAATCTGCTCATGCTAGCCTGATAAGAGACTGTTCATGTTCTCTTTCCTACACAGCCCGTGCTTTCTGCTATCTATTTGCCGATCTCTCTTTTTCATTATCTCCACTCACAAAAATGCACTTGGACTGAATTTAGTCCTATTTTGAAAATCAGATTATATTTACTGGGGGAGAGTTTAAAAAGGGGTTTACCTCACTTGTTTATCTTAGGCAGGTGCAGAGGCCCTACTCTATCTCATGATGGAAGAGCAACCCCCTTTCCACATAGACCCCTGCCCTAGCTGCTAAGGCAACCTTGAGCTATGATGTTAATAAAAGTCTGAATCTCCTATTCTTTGCAAGGGGGGAAGGGGGGGAGCTACTGTTTTGAGTTAGTTGTGCTTTTCATTAACTTTGCATAAGTATAAACAGATTAAATTCAGATACACGTGGACTCGATTCTTTTTTTTTTTTGTTATAATAGAATAACAAGATTAAAGTGATTACAGTAGATATAAAATATCTGGTCTGTATGAAAACATGTGAGACAATGTCTCATGAAGTTGTTCTTGCCACATAAATTAAAATCAGCCTCTCTGTGAGCAGCTGCATAGCCCGATCATTAACTGAAATGCTGAAAACGAAGAACAGAGGGCAATGAATCATGCATAATATTACATGGCATTGCGGGAAAGCAGTTTAGTGGAATATCCACATGGATCAGTGTTAGTTAACATCCTCATTCATGATCTGGCAGAGAAATGAGCACAAGCATGAATGAAATTCACAGATCTTACTCAAGTGGGAAGTGCCAAGAATATCCACGAGGACAGAGGATTTGTGGAAAGGGGCCAAAAGAGGTAAGGAGTATGGGCAGCCATCAGCAATCCAAAATGATAATCAGTGAAAAAGAGAGCTGGGAATTGCCCATGCCAAAAGAGATGTAAGGGAGATCAAATTAAACAAAGCTGCAAGGTGCAAAAATGCCTGTGTGGATCTACAGTGGAAAAGAGAAGCAACAGCACTCTCGTGGCTCTATTTTTGCATAAAAGGTGAAAAGAATCGCTAGAACTTAAATAAATACAGGAGACACAAAGAAGGCTTTAGTGTCTATTCAGCCATTGAGCAACTGTGTGTAGAAGGGATTCCCGGCGTTTGCTATCAGTAAGGCACTGAGAAGTGCTTCATAAATTTATGAAAAGTAAAGACATCACAAGTTACACGTTTGAAGGGAGAAAAAAAGAGAGGTGCTGCCTGATGAGAAGAACCTGAAAGATCTTTGATAGCCATTGCATAAGGGTAAGTATGGGTCTGAATGCCACAGGGGTCACGCTCTCCTTGTCTGAGGGCAGAAGGTCTCCTGCGAGTGCTAGCGGACACTTCTGTTCAATGATACACAGACTCCTGAATTTATTGCTTCTGGGAAGCTGCCATCAAAGTAAGAGGAAGGTAGGAAAGAGGAAGCAGTGCGCTGGAAGATTTAACAGAGAAGCAAGAGGATGATTAATTACAATTTCCATGCAATCCCCTTGGGACTTGATGATGGGTCCTCAGTGGAAACTAGTCAGTAGCTGGCAGGAAAATAAAAAAATATTAGACCAGGTTTTGTCAACCAAAGGGTGACTTTCCTCCCTCCAGTTTCCTGGCAACTCACCATGTGTTAATATCTTGTAAAGATGTGCCAAAAAAGGTGCACTGTTCAGTTCATATTCTCCCAGACTTACCAACTGATGAATTACAGTTGCCAATCCATGAGTTTGACACATATACAGAGGGTAATAGGAATAGACCAAAGAGAAGCGAAAGGGCTGGAAAGAAAAGATTGAAAAAGTTGGAGAAAAAAGGGTGGACTGAGAGAGGAAGTGAGGCATTGCTCATTTTGGTATTTTCTTAGACTAATTTTTAAAAGCAGTGTCCTCATTAACAAGTTTAGACAAGCACAATAGAAAGTCAATCTTGCTGGACAACTGTTAAGTCTGGCTTTCAATACTGCAATGTGGGAAAATTAAAAAGAAAACATATTTATCCCTTGGTATGGTGCAGTCTGTGGAGATTAGTTCTTCATGCTTTGATCCTTTAGCTCTGAAAAAACAAATGAGCACAGAAGCGTATCAACAATAAAAGGTGACAGACACAGACAGAAAGTTTCCCGTCCATGAGACATCTGCAAGGGAATAAATGCATTGAGATGTGCGGCATAAATCTGGCTTTAAAATTCAAGATTTTCAATGCTTGAAGTAAGATCAGAGCCAGGCCTGGCTTCTGTGAAGATTTTTATTTGGGGCAGTGGGGAAAAACGTTGCCAAGGGAATGAATGATTTGGGGGGAAATCAGTTTTTGGAGGCCAGTTTTAAATAGGTTTTAGTAATGGAGAGCTCTAGGTTTTTCAAAATCAGATTTCTTTTAATATAATAAAAGCAGAGCTAAAGCAGAGTCACCTCAAATCACTATCATTAATGCCAGCTCTCCACACTCAGAAATCATGAATATGGGTCTCCCTAACTCATGGTTCACTTTCAGGACTCTCTCTACAACAACCTCATCTGTGAGAGATGGGCATTACACCTGACGTTTATGGCATTATGAAAAAGAAGTACATTCTCAAAATCCCTCCTGAATACACATGTAAAAATTATATTTTCCCTGGCTGCTTGCATAGTCTTCCTAGGGGTAAGCAGCCACTTCGTCTCACTTCATCTCCCATCTCCATCTCAGCTCTCTGCCTTCCCCTCTGCTTCTCAGCATTTCAGCACTTAGTCTTTCTCCTAAATCCCTGCACCAGGGCAGATAAGTTGCTTCTTATCAAACTCACAGAAGATACAGGTTGAATCAAAACTGTGGCAGAGTTTCCTGATCGCTGCAACTTCACCTCTTCTTGCACTGCAGCAGCCCAAGTAAGTCAAAATGGCATTGAAATGTGGTTCTGAAAACAAGCACATCCACCAAAAAATGTGATCAAAGCTCTTGTTTGGCTGAAGTTTTCCAACATTACTGTTTCTCAATGCAAAATTTAATTTTTACTTGAATTTTCTGTTTTGTAGAAAAATGCCGTTTCCTAGATAGTGTGTGTCTATCTCTGTGTACATGGATTTTAGCATTCATTATCCCGCCAAGAGTTTATATAGGGAAATAGATAGATACAGGTAGAGATCTAATAATGACCATAGTATTGCTGTCAATGCTTGTGGGGAGAGAAAGTAGAACAAGTTTTTTCACACAGAGTAACCTAAATTTCTTTCCACTACATAAAGGCTGTCTTAGCCATCCTAAGCTGTGCTTAATGTAGCCACTCTATTTCCCTGGCAGACTGTCACATTGAGATTACCTCAGATCCCAAGTCTCCTGCTCCAAATTCTTTCATTATGAAAATTACAGGGTACATCTTGGCCTTGTTTGCCCAACCTGAATGGCTATTTTTCCCTCCCTCAAACACCCAGTTATGAAATCCCCTCCTCCCCTAACGCACACACTCGCACATACACACACATATTACTCGACAAGACTCTATTTTAAATGCTAATAAATGTCTATGGCTGATTTTGTTTGCTTTTCTGGTTAACCATCTTTACTACTCCACCTCATCATCTCTTTTTCCAGGAAGAATGTTCCATGTTGACCCCACAATTAAATTCCAGACAGCCTGTGAATTCAGCACTAGGGGGGTTCTTGGGTGATTTCAGCTATTATGAAAGATAGACCAGAAAAACCCCAACCCTTGGTTGCTTCCAAGGTGCACAAACTGTATCTGACCACCCAAACACAAGGCAATGTTCCTTCCAGTTATAGGGAAAAAAAAAAAAAACCCAAACCCAAAATAAAAAGCTCGGCTCAGACACTGTGGGAGCCTCTTTTTTTGGAAAGGCAAAGGCTTTTATTACAAACCAAAACCAGAGGAGTTCAACCCAAACTATGAATGCAAGAAAAGAGACATATGTGGTTTGCTACTTTTAATAAGTTCCCACCTGATCCCAAAAGACCTGTTTATATTTTAACTACATGTGGGACATAGGATCTCTATCACAGTACAGTAATTTGCAAATTAGGACATCTACTTTGAGGAAATTAAAACTCCATTTAGCTGAAGCATAATCATGCCACTGTGTTTTCTCAAGCTTGTCTTTATTCTCCATTAGACTCACCTCCACAGTCCACTGCTAAGCCAAAGTACCATTTTGAAACTCCAAATGGGGGTAAGACACCAAAGCTGACATTACCTTCCACCTAAATGTCCTTTCATTTAGAGCTGCTCTACCCAGAATTACCTGAAAGCATGGGGAAAAGGGACTTCCACTCTGTCAGGAGACCAAAGTTGGGACAGTCCTGCTATGGGAAGAATCCCCACCAGGATGGAGAGTTATGAGGAAAGGAGACAGGAGAAGGCAAGAGCAGAGAATTTTGCGACAAGCTGCCCCAGCTGCCTGAGAAGATTCCCCACTTTGACTCAGCACTGACACAGTCCTAGCCTTGCAAATCCTAACCACAACATCTTTGGCCCAGGAGGCTTCATTAGGAAAGGGAGTTGGAAAGAGGACAGATTTAGGAAAGAGGGTAGATTTAGATTAGATGTAAGGAAGAAGTTCTTCACTGTGAGGGTGGTGAGGCACTGGCACAGGTTTCCCAGAGAGGCTGTGGATGCCCCATCCCTGGCAGTGTTCAAGGCCAGGTTGGATGGGGCTTTGAGCAACCTGGTCTAGTGGAAGGTGTCCCTGCCCATGGCAGGGGAGTTGGAACTAGATGATCTTTAAGGTCCCTTCCAACCCAAACCGTTCTATCATTTTATGGTTCTATGATTTCATGTGTTGTTTTTGGTATAACTGGAAGAGATTCATATTTGGAAGATGAACATGCTCAGGGATAAAAATGATGGACATACTTATCAAAGGGACAGGTAGGCAGGCAGGTAGGTCGGTAGAAAGAGAGAGGCAGAGAGAGGGAAGGATGAAGAAAAAGATATGAAGTTTTGTTCTAGTCTGACTGGATATCCTACAAGAACAGTGTTGAAGATTGTAATAATTTCCACACCACCATCTGTTCAGAACTAGGAAGACCAGCATCATAAAGAAGACTAAAACCAAACTGACTTTTAAAAGCAGAGAAATTTTTGCTCCACTTCATTTAAAACTTCAAAAGAGGACATTACAAGTTTAGGCTAAAAACTTGGCAGGAATTCAGCTTCATACGGCAGTATGCTATCCAAATGTATTCAACCCTCTTCGACCCTGAGTGTGCAAGACAGCTGGAAGGAGAGCAGTCACAGCATGGAAGGAATGAGGATCTCGTGGTTAAACCGTTAGACAAGGCCCCAGGAGATCTGTTCTCATTCTTCAGTTTGTCCACAGTCTCTCCACATGAATGTAGGCAAGCGGTTTAATCTCTCTGGGCCTCCCTTCACTTCTGTGATGAAAACATACCAATGATCCAAATAGCTTAAAGCCAAAAGGAGCTGACATGAGTGGCCACTGAGTCCAGTTCTGCACGATGCAAACACTAGCTCTTTTATTAAACCCAGCCTCTTTCTTGCCTTGCCTATTAAGAACAGAGTCTTCTCCATGGCAGGGCTTTCTCTTACTGCTCATGCATAAAAGCCCGGAGTCATCCATTTGGCTGTGTGCACTAAAATGAGATGCCTAAATTAGGACCTTGCACAGTCAAGACACTTTCCAGTTATTGGAGAAAGGCATTCAGGGAGTAAGTCAGATCTCTAACGTGTTGAACCATCTTCAGGAGCTACCTGTTATTCTCCAAAGGATAGAGTCTGTGGTGATTGCACTCCAAACACACATATCTTGGTTGAATGTGGAATACATCCAGGATGATGCGTTTAGCATTCTGTGACCTTGATGTTTCTGTAATACAAACATTGATGTGCACAGGCATTATATATGCAATCCACGGAGACAGATAAAGGTTGCAAAATTGGGATGAAGTTACAGTAAATAGTGAAGTCAATAGACATCTTTGGATCTGGGATGTTTTTTCCACCACTAATGAAGATAGAAGAATATGTGGTAAATTCAGTCTGTTTTATCAAATTAATTTTTATCAAGTGATTTATCTTGACTGTGAATAGGTGAGGGCTGTACTGAGCCCATAGCCTGTCCATCTCTGTAGATCTCTAATTAGGATATACCAGTAAGGTCTTTGCCATTATGAGGTCCTTGGGCAGAAGCCATGCTTTAGTATTGCATATCACCCCTCACACAATGAAATCCTGGCTCATGGCTGGAGCTGGTAGGCACAATGACTGTTTCAGAAAGACTACTTGGACATCTGGATTTGTGAAAGAGAAGAGCAATTGAGACCGCCAAGACCAGAGCTATGAGAACTGGTTCCACCTTTGGGAAAGGAAAGCAAGGACTTACTCAGACTAACTGTTTCCAAAATAACACAGGCTGTTCACAAGTTCTATAGAAAACACGTTGAACCTATATGCTGCAGAAGATTTCTGAACAGGGCCTTATGGAAAAAGTACTAATAATATTGACTATATGGGAGCTTTTGAAGTCCTATCTTCAGCAAAAGTAGATGAAAAAGGACACTTTCCTTTAGCTTCTCTTTTGCCTCCAGACTCTAAAGCCTCACCTACACTGAAGAAAATATTTGGCAAGGCTGTGGCATTTGGTAACAGTGTCTTTTTTACCTGCTTCTAGCTCTAAGAACTGCCACATCTTAATATAAAGAGGCAGACTTCTCAAACAGGACCTGGAGCAATTTTGCAGTTGGCAAGGAGTGGATACAAAGTGGTATGTGCAGCCCACTGGGACTGGAGGGTGTCTACACTGATGTCCTCCATCACTGTAATTTCTCTCTGCAAATGACCTCAGCGCTGACTCCAGGATGTTTCTCTCTGACAAGCTGTCAGGCCTCCAGCATTTTTAGAACATATATAAACAGGCTGAAGTTTGGTCTCTCATCCTTTGGGTGACAAAGCAGCCATCCTAAGTCTTCATGCTGTTCAAGGAGAGGAAGAGGTAATGCTGTTAGGTGGAAAACACACCAAGTGTTCCCCTATCCATGGCAAAAGACAGCTCTTGGTATTCCCTCGCTGATGGCAGGTTAAAACACTCTAGGTCTCTCCTAACCACAGAAGTCACTCAGTCAGGAATGCAGCGGGAACAGTACGTTTATTGCTCTGCTCCAAGTTGCACTGATAAGGCACAGAGTTCCTGCTGCACAGCCCCGTTCCCATGATTTGCTTCATGCTATATTCCCTTTTTTTCCCCTTTTCTCCTCTGAGGTTTTCCCCTTTATAATCTTCAAGCCTTCCTGTATGAACAGCACTTCTCTTTGCATCTTCCCCATTGCCTGTGGCTTTGTGACTTTTATAGCTTTCTTTACTATTTATGATATTGTTCTGTTGTTAAATTCCCTCTTTTTCATCAATTCTGTTAAACTAGTATCCCCCTCCCACCTTTTTTTTGTATTTGTGAGGGTGATCCATCTGCATATATATGACTGTTCAACTCTTATCTGTGACATCTTGAAAATTCCTCATATTGTTACCTTATTAGCTGCCCTGTTGGTCAGGATTTGATGCCTGCATACCCCAGCTACATGCACTGAACACAAAAATGAGCCAACCAGCTGCAACTTCCTTTTGCTTCCTCACACACAGAGGTCAAAGCTGATCTTCCTCAATGACCACATGGTCCAGAAGCAGCTTGTCAGCTCAAGCTGTCCTCTGTTAGGTGGGTCTTGCACAGGTGAAGGGTGATATGATGGGGGAGAAGTCACAGAGCAGCAGTGCAAATGAGCGGTGAGTCACCCAAGAAGATCCTGCTCTCAGAGGACCCAGCCAGGGCACTGTTCCCCCAGGTTCATTCTTCTGCCAAAACAGAGGTTTGAAAAGACCCGTTAAGTGTATTTACACGTCTGTTCTTTCATACAACTGACATCCTGGACACAGGGTCCCTGTCGCACGGAGCTTTGCAATATGGACATGAAGATGCTTGTGAGGTCTGGTAGAGTAGTGGCATTGGTTGGTTGTCACGCAAACATTGCTACAGAAAGACAAAGAAACCGTGGAAAAATGTACACGTTCCTGGTGAAAAATAGTGAAAGAAAAGGGTAAGTACTCTAAAGCAGCACTGCTGGGGCAGGTTCAGGGAAGCCTTTCTTTTCGTTGGCTTTCACTAGGTGACAGACTGGGACAGGGAAGGGTTGAGTCACCCGAAGTGCAGGAAGCTGTTGCTGGCTGGATGAAAGAAAACAGAAGGCTGCCATCAGCAGAAACAGGAGGTGCACAGTGGCGGTTAGGAGCATAGATGTATGGTTGCCGTGTCAATCAGTCCTCCTCTTTCATTAAATCTTTGCCTGCACATGAATAGTCCCAACTTAGATAAGGCTTCATGACCCTTTTAATATAAACAACTCATTTCAGTCTCTTAATGCTGATGCTGACACTGAATTGTCTGCACAGAAAGATCCTATGAAGGGGTTTAGCTGCTTTATTTAAATAGAAGAAGTGAACATGATCCAGCAGTTTCCACAAATAAGGTAAGGGAAAATATTTTGCTTTGCCCAAGTTAAAAAAAAAAAAATATAAAAGGAAAAATTGGAATTTGGAGTCATGTCTCTTTCTAAAATAAAATTCACAGATATTTGGCAGAAATACAAGCCTTTGCAAATCACCCTTTGAATGAGAGATTTGCAACTATCATGTAAATCCTCCATTTCTACTGAGCACATGTCGTGGTTTAAGCCCAGCTGGCAACAAAGCACCATAAGGCCACTCGCTCACTCCCCCCACAGTGGGATGGGGAGGAGAAAATATAAAGAAAAGCTTGTGGGTCAAGACAAGGACTTACCGACTATGGTCATGGGCAAAAACACAGGCTCAACTTGGGGGAAGAAAACCAAAACAGTTGAATTTGTTAGCAATCAAATCAAAACAGGATAATGAGAAATAAAACCAAATCTTAAACCCCCTTCCCCTCCCTCCTCCCTCCTTCTCAGCTCAACTCCACTCCCAATTTTCTCTACCTCCTCACCCCCAGAGGCACAGGGTGACAGGGAATGGGGTTGCAGTCAGTTCATCACACCTTGTCTCTGCCACTCCTTCCTCCTCAGGGGGAGGACTCCTCACACCCTTCCCCTGCTCCAGCGTGGGGNCCCTTTTTTTCCCCTTTTCTCCTCTGAGGTTTTCCCCTTTATAATCTTCAAGCCTTCCTGTATGAACAGCACTTCTCTTTGCATCTTCCCCATTGCCTGTGGCTTTGTGACTTTTATAGCTTTCTTTACTATTTATGATATTGTTCTGTTGTTAAATTCCCTCTTTTTCATCAATTCTGTTAAACTAGTATCCCCCTCCCACCTTTTTTTTGTATTTGTGAGGGTGATCCATCTGCATATATATGACTGTTCAACTCTTATCTGTGACATCTTGAAAATTCCTCATATTGTTACCTTATTAGCTGCCCTGTTGGTCAGGATTTGATGCCTGCATACCCCAGCTACATGCACTGAACACAAAAATGAGCCAACCAGCTGCAACTTCCTTTTGCTTCCTCACACACAGAGGTCAAAGCTGATCTTCCTCAATGACCACATGGTCCAGAAGCAGCTTGTCAGCTCAAGCTGTCCTCTGTTAGGTGGGTCTTGCACAGGTGAAGGGTGATATGATGGGGGAGAAGTCACAGAGCAGCAGTGCAAATGAGCGGTGAGTCACCCAAGAAGATCCTGCTCTCAGAGGACCCAGCCAGGGCACTGTTCCCCCAGGTTCATTCTTCTGCCAAAACAGAGGTTTGAAAAGACCCGTTAAGTGTATTTACACGTCTGTTCTTTCATACAACTGACATCCTGGACACAGGGTCCCTGTCGCACGGAGCTTTGCAATATGGACATGAAGATGCTTGTGAGGTCTGGTAGAGTAGTGGCATTGGTTGGTTGTCACGCAAACATTGCTACAGAAAGACAAAGAAACCGTGGAAAAATGTACACGTTCCTGGTGAAAAATAGTGAAAGAAAAGGGTAAGTACTCTAAAGCAGCACTGCTGGGGCAGGTTCAGGGAAGCCTTTCTTTTCGTTGGCTTTCACTAGGTGACAGACTGGGACAGGGAAGGGTTGAGTCACCCGAAGTGCAGGAAGCTGTTGCTGGCTGGATGAAAGAAAACAGAAGGCTGCCATCAGCAGAAACAGGAGGTGCACAGTGGCGGTTAGGAGCATAGATGTATGGTTGCCGTGTCAATCAGTCCTCCTCTTTCATTAAATCTTTGCCTGCACATGAATAGTCCCAACTTAGATAAGGCTTCATGACCCTTTTAATATAAACAACTCATTTCAGTCTCTTAATGCTGATGCTGACACTGAATTGTCTGCACAGAAAGATCCTATGAAGGGGTTTAGCTGCTTTATTTAAATAGAAGAAGTGAACATGATCCAGCAGTTTCCACAAATAAGGTAAGGGAAAATATTTTGCTTTGCCCAAGTTAAAAAAAAAAAAATATAAAAGGAAAAATTGGAATTTGGAGTCATGTCTCTTTCTAAAATAAAATTCACAGATATTTGGCAGAAATACAAGCCTTTGCAAATCACCCTTTGAATGAGAGATTTGCAACTATCATGTAAATCCTCCATTTCTACTGAGCACATGTCGTGGTTTAAGCCCAGCTGGCAACAAAGCACCATAAGGCCACTCGCTCACTCCCCCCACAGTGGGATGGGGAGGAGAAAATATAAAGAAAAGCTTGTGGGTCAAGACAAGGACTTACCGACTATGGTCATGGGCAAAAACACAGGCTCAACTTGGGGGAAGAAAACCAAAACAGTTGAATTTGTTAGCAATCAAATCAAAACAGGATAATGAGAAATAAAACCAAATCTTAAACCCCCTTTCCCTCCCTCCTCCCTCCTTCTCAGCTCAACTCCACTCCCATTTTTCTCTCCCTCCTCTTCCCCAGCAGCGCAGGGGGACAGGGAATGGGGTTGGGGTCAGTTCATCACACGTTGTCTCTGCCGCTCCTTCCTCCTCAGGGGGAGGATTCCTCACTCGTCCCCTGCTCCACCGAGGGGTCCCTCCCATGGGAGACAGTCCTCCAGGAAGTTCTCTGGTGAGGCTCCTTTCCATGGGCTGCAGTCCTTCAGGCACAGGCTGCTCCAGCGCGGGCTTTCCCATGGAGTCCCGGCCATCTTGGGGAGCATCTGACTGCTCTGGCGTGGGCTCCTCCCCAGGCTGCAGGTGGGCATCTGCTCCCCCACTCCCCTCAATGGGCTGGGGGGGGACAGCCTGACGTCTCACCACGGGCTGCAGAGCCATCAGCCTCCTCCAGCACACCTCCTCCCCTCCTTCTTCACTGACCTTGGTGTCTGTAGAGGGGACTCTCTCACACTCCACTCCGCTCTCCACTGCAGGTTCTCCTTCTTAACTATGTTCTCCCAGAGGCGCTACCACTGTCACTGATTGGGTCGGCCTTGGGCAGAGGCGGGTCTGACTTGGAGCTGGGGGAGCTTCCAGCAGCTTCTTACAGGAGCCACCCTGTAGCCCCTCCCCCACTACAAAAACCCCACCACACAAACCCAAAGCAGCACACTATATTCTTACCAGACACTTCTGTGGTCAACCATCTGTGGGATCCCTCCTCTTGTCTCCTCACAAGACTTGTCTGCAGCCTCACGGTGACCCTTTGGGAGACTTGGTGCATACTATATGTTGGATGCTAAAACAATATATACTGTATGTTGGATGCTAAAAAAATATACTGAACCTTCTTTCTTTCATTCATCCTAGCTATGCTGCCATGCATTGAGCATGGTTTCAGAGGACTTTCCCTCCATTTTCATAGAATCATAGACTCATAGAGTCACATAACCGTTTAGGTTGGAAAAGACCTTTAAGATCGTCAAGTCCAATAGTTAACCTAGCACTGCCAAGTCCACCACTAAACCATGTCCCTAAGCACCACATCTACCATCTTTTAATTACCTCCAGGGATGGTGACTCAACCCTTCCTTGGGCAGCCTGTTCCAAAGCTTGACAACCCTTTTGGTGAAGAAATTTTTCCTAATATCCCATCTAAATCTCCCCTGCCACAATTTGAGGCCATTTCCTCTCATCCTATCACTAGTTATTTGATAGAAGAGACCAGCACCCACCTCACTACAACCTCCTTTCAGGGAGTTGTAGAGAGCGATAAGGTCTCCCCTCAGCCTCCTTTTCTCCAGGCTAAAGAAGCCCAGTTCCCTCAGCCGCTCCTCATCAGACTTGTGCTCCAAGCCCCTCACCAGCTTCGTTGCCCTTCTCTGGACACGCTCCAGCACCTC
>VYZV01030262.1:2337-39793 GCA_013401275.1 Pandion haliaetus
TGATTAGTAAGACAGAAAAGAGAATCTTCTCCATTGGTACTGGGGACAGGTGAAAAAAACCACCAGACACTAAAAATGTGGAAGAAGTCCATAAGAAGGCTTTGACCCACAGAAGGGCTACTAGACTAGTCACTTCTTTTACATGTATTAAATAAAACACTTTTTTGTAAATTCTCCTAGGGATGAGATCCCAGATTTTGGGCTGATGAAAATGAGAAGATACAATAAAGTGTCTGTGCAATATGACACCACTAAATCCCAAACAGTTAAGACTTATTACATTATTGGTCCATCTTTCATGTGCAACAGGCATGGGCAGAGGGGAAAACACCTGCACTTGAGTAGAAAAGCTGCCAGTTTAATCTTACCTTTGGCAAATGGAATAAAAATTCAGCTCTTGCAGATACGATTGTCTTGCACCTATCATCATACACATGTTCATTGGGACTGTTTTCAGCTGCTGAAGCTAACAGCAGTTACTATTTAAATAATGTTAGAGACTGACAGTCATTCTTAAAACATGCTTAGACTTCTTTTTTAAGTAAAGCCTCAGCCAAAAAAACTAATGAGCAATGGATTGCCAGAATAAAGGAACTGTGCAAGAAAAAATTGTAACATATGATCATGCTTCATAGAATTCTGTAAATGTCAACTCCTGATCTAATGGAGCTGTGAAAGCAAGAGGCTGTAGATCTGTGATGATTCTAATCTAATATTGTCAAATATTCCTAACTTTTTAAACTGATCCAGCCAATGTTTATTCAGGATAGCTCTCTCTTAGATGCAAATAAACCCCAGCACAATAAGAATGTCCCTTATCCCTTGAGTAATCCATAATAAATTACCATAGGCTGCTGACAATTTCAGGTGATTATTAGGAGTAGTGAAACTCAAGGATCACAGAAATCAAACCACTCTTCTCCCCTCTCTCCTCTTTAACCAATAGAACTTTATTTAAAATAATCAA
Source organism: Pandion haliaetus (assembly GCA_013401275.1). NCBI lineage: Eukaryota > Metazoa > Chordata > Aves > Accipitriformes > Pandionidae > Pandion > Pandion haliaetus. Next base: position 3,305 of record VYZV01030262.1, read on the forward strand.
GCAAGAAAAGCTTATGTAAAGTGAGACTATATTTAGGTGGCAATTACTCTGACCTGTTTTAGACATTTTTATTAGGATGACTTGAATTATGTCTCAGATGTGTCCATTTCTCCCTGACTAGTAGGAAAATCAGTAACTATCTCAGTTAGAGATGTCTGCATATTAGGATCTTATATTCCTCTCTGTGGAAGATCAGCATCTTGACAGATTAATCACACTTCTATTATTCAAATGCTTATAGTAAAATATTTAATTTGTTTCAGAATTTATGTATAAAATTACTCTCTTTTTTGCACTGGGACCTGCATATTTGCCTGCGGTCTGCTCCCTTTACCACCATGTAATGATATAAATACCAACTGTAACAGCATTAATCCTGATGACTTTTCCATGCATTCAAGAGTAGTTTCCTTATATTGAGAGCCCTCTGCAATCCTAGAGCTTATTCTCTATTATCCCACACACTCACCTCTCTTATTCAGCTCTTGATATACAAGATATATTGTGCATTCAGATACATAAGGTTCAATAGTACCCCACCTGGCTGGTGTCCTTTGCAAGTCCTTGCTTCTTCCTCACCTGCTAGTTCACTAGTCTAGCCACCACCCTACACCCATGCCACAGGAGTAAATGTAGCAACATTTCATAGAGAGGAATGTAAGAAACTGACAAAAATATCTTGTTCATTGTTTTTGTGTTAACATGACATGCAATGGTTCCCAGGGCTTTGGGTATTGTCCTGAGTTTTGCACTCCTTTTTTTAGAATGAGTAGTGCTGCTTGATGCAATTTGAAGGTGCTGTATGGGGAAATCTTGCTAATACTGTTTCTCTTTCATTTCCTTCTCATTAGAGTTGAATGTGTCTTGTTCAAAATCAGGCAGCTGGTACTAAGAGTTATTAAACTTCTTGAAATGAAGATGTGTTAAAGTTTTCCTCTGACAGCTGGGACTGTTATATCTGTTCATACAGAACTGTGGATACATAAGTTGATTGTTTTCTGCACCTTTTCAGTTAATGTGTGAATTCAGTTACATTTTTTGCCTGCTCTAAATAAGGAGAACATGTACAAAATGCCAGTGACTGCGATGTTAGGATCTTCTGTTTAAATTGATAGCTAAAGATTGTAGTGATCCTGGAAAGGCTATAGTAACAGGTAAACAAGAGAAAACAGGCATCAGTACACAGTTTATTGAATGTTGTAGATGAAAAAGATGAAGTACCATTATTCATAATGTTTCATAATACAAGAACTTTTGTTTGTTCAACCATATCAGAAGGTAGGAAATTTGAAGCAGATAGATAGAAAAATACTTGTTACTTAAACAACTAATCTCTGTAAGTAATCATTGTCAGTCAATATTGTACCAAGGGTTCAGCAAAACCAAATCCAAGAGTTTGCAAAGGAGTACGAACTGTTATGCATCAGGGAATATGCCAGGTCTCCAACACAAGTGCATTAGGAAGGAATCAGACAATTAGACAAGATTTCTGGACTTCAGCCTCAAAAAGGTTCTTTTGTCTTCTTCAGAACTTCCTTTACTTTTAGTGGTCCTTCTAGTTTAGTGTCTCTGAAAGTTACTAACTCTTAACAAAACTAAACTAGGAGGACCACTAATCTGAAACGAGGGCAAAAATTAACAATGGAACAATGTCAAAGGCTGATAATAGGTTAAAACAGAATTTTCCTTAGCAGAAAGCCCTAATGTAATATAAAAATATGCCCATGATTTATTTTATGTTAATAAATTTCCATTTTCTTATGTGTGTGTTAAGTTTTTGTTACATTGATTTTTAAGGATATTATTTGTATTTATACACTAAAGAGAAATGTAAACAGTATTCTGCATTTTAGAGTTGCAATGTGCTTTTGGCTATTTTGTGAAAAGAAAATACATCAGGATAAGGAAGTTGACATTATAAAATGGGTGGCGAGATAGGGAGAAATGAGGCAAAAGGACAACAGTCACTGGAAATAAAAAAAAAGAAAAGACTAGTTATCACTTGGGACTAACTCCTTAACATTAACTACAACATATTTTACTAAGAAAATGGATTAGTGCTATGACATATTTTATTAATTAGTTTTCAGAACTTGGGGGGGGGGGACATTTTCAGATTCTTACTCTCTTAGATTAGACTGATGCTTCATACTCATTCTTCTCCACTTTCTCATTCACCCTCAAAAAAAGTATTTTCAGTGAAAAAAAATTATGACAATATCGTGGTTTAACCTCAGGCAGCAACTAAGCACCATGCAGACGCTCACTCACTTCCCCCCCACACCCAGTGGGATGGGGAGAAAATCGGGAAAAGAACTAAAACTCGTGGTTGAGATAAGAACGGTTTAATAGAACAGAAAAGAAGAAACTAATAATAATAATGATAACACTAATGAAATGACAACAGTCATAATAAAAGGATTGGAATATACAAGTGATGCACAATGCAATTTCTCACCACCCGCTGACCGACGCACCGATGCCCCCCACCCAGTTCCTAAAACGTCACATGGTATGGAATACTCCGTTGGCCACTTTGGGTCAGCTGCCCTGACTGTGTTCCCTCCCAGCTTTCTGTGCCCCTGAGGCTTTCTTGCTGACTGGACATCAGAGGCTGAAAAGCCTTGACTTGAGACTAAACATTACATAGCAACAACTGAAAACATCAGAGTATTATCAACATTCTTCTCATACCTAGCTCAAAAACATAGCACTATACCAGCTACTAGGAAGGCAATTAACTCTATCCCAGCTGAAACCAGGATAGTTAAGAACATTTTCAATAGGTACAGTATGATGCTCAAGCAGATATGGTAGTTCCTATCCTATAAGAATGTGAGGCAGAACACAAATATAGTAGTAAGATAAACTTTCCTTATGCATGTATTTCTTGATACTGGTAACCTTCAGATATATATTATAAATGACAGTTCTGGAGATTGTGAAAACAACCATGAAGTTTAGTTTTCCATCCCATGTTATAATCCATACTAAATCAAAGCCTTCTCTCAAGACTTTGATGAGAATGGTGGAACTGATGCCTTTTAAAAATGTTTTTTTTTAAATGGCTGACAACTGCTTAAATGACTTTGCTATATACAGCAACTCTTCAGGGAATTTTTAATTAAGTCATAATTGCAAAACATATCGTCAGGCACTATAGGACCATAGGGAAACCAAAAGGCATGTAGAGGAGAATCTCATTATCAAAGATCTGTTTTATACAAATTAAAATTGACTTATTCCAAATAGACTAGATGAAATGAACAACCTATGTCTTTGCAAATTAACATAGTTCAAACGTACTATAAAATAGAGATACAAAAATATATTAAAATATGAAGTATGTACTTGATGGGGATATAAAACTCGTGAGTAATAAGAACCCCAAAATGACCTCAAAAATTCAGATGACAACATACCCCAACAATAATACAAATAGTTCTATTTTTTTCCTCTCTTGTTGTGATTCTGTATCTGCTCCTTAGCCTTGTAAATTACATGCAGTTTCAGGAGTGTGTTGAGCAGTACATACAATTGAGCTATCTCATTACTCTTCACTCTCAAATTTAAAACTTGAATAACTACAATAACATAGCAGGACATTCTTATTACTTTCATTGCACAGGGACAGGTCAATTGAATAAATAATGTCAGCACCTTCTACGAAATGAAATGCTGATCTCTTTACTGAGTCACATAGACACAGGATTCTAACTTTGTGGATTAGATTGGAAAATACAGGTTGTTGGTTACTTGAAATGTTAGACTGTGGTTCTATAGGTGGATAAAGACATCAGAGACAATCTGTCCATGCTTGACTTCAGGAATTTATGACATCAGGATGAAAGAATAACATGACACATTCAAAAACAAAAAATATAGTTAGGGTAGGTACAAAATAATACTTTAGAATGCAGTAAGAGTACTGATTTCTTTTTGGGTTCTTAGTAGGTGTTATCGGTGGCGATAACAACAGTATGTGTTGTTATCAAAGATATCTGTTACTTAAAAAAATGAATTCTAAAGAGACTTAACTATTTACAAGAATGATAGTTTAACTTGAATCATAAAGAGTTTCTACAAAAATGAGGTCCTGTCTTCATTTCTTCCCTGACTTCTCTGCTCCATTGCTCCTAAAGTCTACAGGTTAGATACAAAGACAGTACAAACTGGTGTCTCTTCCTTGACTACTTCTTCAGAAGATATATTCTGAGAATACTGGCTGTTTACGCAGTCTGATAATGTTTCTCTGTATCATTTTTACTTCACCTTTTCTGGCACCATGGAACTTTACAAGCATTATTCTTCATGATACATGTCTAATTAAAAAAATGAGAACGAAAATGAAAGCTGACAAGAGGTTATAAAAATAGACTTGCCCCTGATTAACATATGTTTCAGTTTCATTCCTCCTTTCAACTACCTGATTTTGCTGTGTTTTTTGGTTAGAGTAGAACACAGTGTTGTGGCTTGTAAAGTGTAGGTTATTTGGCAGGGTTCCTGTACAGTCCAAAAGAAAACACTGAGGCATTTGTGCTTCCTTCTGTTATTTTGCACCAGTTCCTGAACATCAAACTGAGTGCCCCTACGCTAGCTGTAGTGGACTAAAAGATTGGAAACTCACAGGCCCTCTGGAGCTTGTCCTGCTGATATAATCTTTTCATTGATTAAAAAGGGAACATCTCTGAATGAACACTACAGAGCCAATAGAGAGATCGTACTTCAAAATAAATGTTCTTTACCATTCCTTACCATCTTTTAGAAGCCTGGAATATCAGTTGTCCTTTCTTCTTGAGTGATTTGCCTGAGACCACAAAAGCAAGTAGATTTTTAAAATTCTTTAGAAGAGAAACCTAAAGATTAAACATTTTAACCCCTGTTATCCTGGGATTTGCTTTTATCCACACTTCTTAAGATCATGCTGTGTTCCTATCAGGGACTTAAATCTTTTGCCATAATTCCATTAACTCCCATTTACATTCCTGACATAGCAATTGCTGCAGTCATAAGTTATGGATGTACTTTGTGTAGTTAGTGCAAGGCTTTATTCAGATATTAGCACCCAGCACACACCTGGCCAAATAAGATAGTAAATAAAAAACAGTTAGGAAGTTGATCTTGTAATAAAGAATGTTTTACTTGCATAGAACCTATTTTAGAGAGAACATAAATAAGATTAAAGCAATTTTGAAGACCAGCAACTAGGACAGAATGCAGGGTCGCTTGCATTTGGTGTGTGTGATAAAGCCCCAGACCAGATAGAAGAAATTAGTTCTGCATAATACCCAAGAGCTTATAAAGAATGACTATGTAGGAGTATGGAGAGAAGAAATCAGTGGAAAAGAAGATCTAAATCTCACCTCAGGAAGGAATAGCACAGCATCACAGCCTGAAAAACAACTTAAGAACCCAGACTCCCCCTCAGCAACCTGTAAGAGCTGATCAAATTTCACTTAAACATAGTTTAGCTTATCTATAGTAGAGATAGATCTAACTCAACAAATTCTGCAGTTATTGATAAAGTCTCACCTTAGGTGATGTTGTATGTCACTCAAAGTATGCTTTAAAGTAACATTGTTAGCTAAAATAGGTAATTTGCCCTTTATGTAGGGATGCCTTGCCCATCTCCTTCAAGAACCAATTGGGGAAGGAACTGAAAATATTTCCTCAGCTGGTTAATCCCATTGGTAAATACAATGTTTCTCAGAGCAGCTAATAAAGGATGGAATTTGAAGTGACTAGGCTGGTAATGCGTATTTTAGAAGGAACTAAACTGCTTTGCATGGGCTAACTCAGTTTATCAGACAAGCATGTAGCATTATATAAACTGTCACAAGCTGTTCTTATCTGACCTCTAACTGCAAGTCCAGTATTTTAGGCATCTCCCTAATGTGTCTCTCTATTTCTTGTATCATATGGACATATATCTACGTGGCTTGAATGCTCTGCTGCTGTTATAATGGCACCTTATGTTTGTGTTTAAGCAACTGACATGAATTCTGCCTTTTGGAGAAGTGACTCACTCTAGGCTTAGATTCAGACTTTGTTGACAAAGGGTAGGTATCTATTTTCATTGGAAGTACCAGACTTCAGCTGGCAGCCCAGAAGGGCACAGGTCTCCTGTAGATCCTGTCACGTAGAATCTCAAATTATGATAGACACCTTTACCTAGGCAACTGAACTGAATTGCTCATATCTGAAATAGACATTTAGAGACATCTTTAAAAAGCAGCTGTGAGAGAGTGAGAAAAATGTGAGAGAAACAGCCCTGTAGACACCAAGGTCGGAGAAGAAGGAGGGGGAGGAGATGCTCCAGACGCCGAAGGAGACATTCCCCTGTATCCCATGAACAAGACCAGGGTGAAGAAAGTTGTCACTCTGCAGCCCATGAAGGACCATGGTAGAGCAGATATCCACCTGCAGCCCATGGATAACCCCACACCAGAGCAGGTGGATGTGCCCTGAAGAAAGCTGCAGCCTGTGGAGAGCCCATGCCAGAGCAGGTTCCTGGCAGAACTGCAGCCCATGGAGGACCCACATTGCAGCAGGGGAAAAGCGTAAGTATGGAGGAGAGTTGTTGGAGAGGAACTGTTATTGACTGACCATAATCCCCAATGCCCTATCCCCCTGCACAGCTTGGGGCTGGGGGGTTAAATGCTAGAGGAGTCAGGCATGAAGGAGTAATGTTGAGCCTGGGGAGAAGGGAGGATGGGGAGAAATTGTTTTAAAATTTGTCTTTGTTTCTCACTACCCAAAACTATTTTAAGTGGCAAAAATTAAATTAATTTTTCCCAAGTCAAGTCTGTTTTGCCCATGATAGTTGGTAAATTATCTCTCTGTCTTTATCTCACTCAGCCCATTAGCTTTTCCATCTTATTTTCTCCCACCACCCTGTTGAGGAGAGTGAGAGATTGGCTGGGTGGGCATCTGGCATCTGGCCAAGGTCAACACACCACAACCATTAAAGACATACAGAGCCTATGACAATCTTGAATTGGACTAAAAGATTTTAAGCCATAAAACTTTATGCTCAGATCCTGCAAAAAATCAAGGTAAAGTATACAGAATTCCATATGGAGTCTATGGTTTCCAGGAATAATTATTTAGGCAAAGCTAAAATGTTTTCTGGGTCTAAATATAGGTTTACACTGTGTATGTGTGCTGATTTTGGCTGGAATAGAGTTAAATTTCTTCGTAATAGCTAGGATGGGGCTATGTTTTGGATTTCTGACCATAACAGCATTGATAACACACCAATGTTTTTGTTACTGCTGAGCAGTGCTTACACAGAGTCAAGGACTTTTCTGCTTCTCACCCCACCCCACCAGCAAGCAGGCTGGGGGTGCACAAGAAGTTGGGAGGGGACACAGCTGGGACAGCTGACCCCAACTGACCAAAGGGATAGTCCAGACCATATGATGTCATGCTCAGCAATAAAACCTGGGGAAAAGAAGGAGAAAAGGGAAGACTTTCAGAGTTATGGTGTTTACCCTCCCAAATAACCATTACATGTGATGAAGCCCTGGTTTCCTGGAAATGACCAAACATCTGCCTGCTGATGGGAAGTAGTGAATGAATTCCTTGTTTTACTTTGCTTGCACAAGGAACTTTTGCTTTATAAATTGAACAGTCTTTATCTCAACTGACAAATTTTCACACTTTTACCCTTCCAATACTCTCCCCCATCATGTTGTGGGGGGGAGTGAGAGAGTGGTTGTCTGGTGCTTAGCTACCTCCCTATCCCACAGCAGTATGAACACATAATCTTTTCTTCCCTGTGGTCCAATACTTAGTGTTTCCAATACTTAAATTTTCTTTTTGTTTTTTTTTGTTTTACTTTTTCAAAGCCATTCTAAATTCAAGTGTTTCCTCTTTCTTGAAACTGCAACTCTAGGAGAAATCATATGTCACAAATGTGAACTTTTAACAGGAAATAAAGTTTGCAGATCTTCTTTACTGAAAAAGGAAAAGAATAAAAATAAGCCCACACTTCTTTTTCTAAAATCTTATTTATTGTCTAAAATACAGTTTGCCAATTTTGGATATGCAAGGTTGTTACGAATGTGGTCCTAAAGCTAGTCAGCTTTACAAAATGACAAGTATAAGTGGTAACTTGAGTATTAGCAAAAAAACATAAGATACTCTTTCAGTAAGTCAAGAACAGCTGCAGATAAGATAATGGAAACATAACATAAGATTTTGGATATGAAATGTATTTTGTCCTTCAATTTTTCTAGACATCATACCACCTGAATACCCTTTTTAGGGTCATGTTTCTAAAGATCAGTTCTTCAGTGTTCGAGTTGTACCTCTCTGACTACAATCAAATAGCCCCTACAGCATAGGGCTGAGGGGCACATCCAGGAGGCAGGGACAGGGACAAGGCTGGAGACTGCCACTCCCATGGTGTCATTGGGGTAGACTGACAGCCATGGGCTGAGAAGAAATGGGACTTCTTGGGTTGTGCACAGGAAGTAGATGGGGCTCCCATGTGGGGCTGGTCAGAGCCAGTACGGCCTGTTGGTGCCCTCAGAGCCCTAATAGTATGTAACTTCTGTTTCACTTTCATTCTAATTATGTATTAATTTTCTATTTTTATAAGAGAAATATGTAGTGATGTGCATTGTAAAATCTAAACCTGCATTTCTCAGATAGGAATACTTGCATAGTTGCAGTTTTGGGGAGTTTTCCCAGTATGGAGGCTTTAAGATTGGATCCACAACTGGTTTCCCTCCTTCAGATTTCCTATGGCAATAAGAGCAAGTTAAATTTAAATCTTACTAATAGTCTGAAGTATGGTTAGATTCTATTACCTCAACAGAGACTTATTTTTACCAGACTTGGATAATGTTCCTCTCTAACCACTATTTCATTTCTATTTTTTCTTTGTGGAAGTGTTGATGTTAAGCATATAAATAAGTAAAACCTATGAACACACTTTTTACAGAGCATAAAACCGAGAAGTAAATGAGAATGGAAACAAATGAGAGTGGCAATAAACTGACCTTTTCAAACTTTCAGCACAGAACATAGTGGAGACAAGAAGTGCACTGTGGAAGATAAGTATACAGTACATGTTCTTACTATCAATATCAGCAATATAGAAATTGTTTCAGTGCCTTTCCATTAAATGTCCTCACTTAATGACCTTTTAAGAAAGATGTCTTTCTTGGCAAGCTATTATATTTATTGTATACAGAAACTGTTTTATATAGTAAAGTTTATTGATGAATGCAAGAGGTGCATATTTTTCTTTAGCTCTACTTCCATTTCAAGTTATATCACACTATCATGTGGAGTTGTATGGGGTTTAGTCATGTAGTGTTTTTAAGTATATCTTTTATTTCTTTTTTTCAGATAGTTATTTCCTTATTAGTAAAGATGCCCCAGGCATGAAAGAAGGGATTTCCCCAGAAAACTGTTGCAATCAAAAGTGAATTAATGCATGAAGAGTACTTCACAATCCCCAAGAGACAGTCGCATTCCATAAGACTAGGCCACAAGAATATATTTGTTCAATTTTAACTTACCTACATTTTTTTTATTCCCTAAAGCTTTAACAAATTGCTTTTTAGAACTACATTGCTGTATTACTCTGGGAATATGTTGTTGTGAATACTTGAGTTGAGCATGCAATGTATGATGCCTAAATTAAGAAGTATCTCTGAGGGTATTGTCTATACAGAAGTTGCAAAAATTACTACAGATGTTGTCGACTGAACTAGCTGTAAATTAGATCTCTCAGGTACAGCTATCAGTGTAAATATGGAAGCACAGAACTCCAAGCAACAAACAAAGCGGTCACAAGAAAATGGGTTACAGCATTGCCATGGCACTTGGACTGTACTGACATGGTGCTTGAACAAGCTACTTGAAAACTAGCTCAGATATTTGCAAAGAAAAGCTGAGTAAATATATTTATGAGATTTCTACTATTCTGATAAGTAGGAATTGTATAAGAACCATAAAATATATTCTAAATTACCATGACACAGACACATAGAAATATGTTCTGGGCATTTCATAGAAACAGAGGCATCTACAGCAGCAGAAATAGCTGCTGTTGAGAAAAGGCTGTTACTGTATAGAATGCATGTGCATGGACACAGTAATGCTTTGTAGTTGCTCTTCATCTCAGTGACATTAATTTAATGAACACTTCTTCCTGTCAGTAGCTAAGCAATGCATAGGAGTGTCTGTTAATATATGATAAAACTATATATGAGGACATTATTTCCCATGAAGTGCTTCTAAAATGTGTATGTCCACATTATTAGCAACCCTCTTGCAGCAGATTTTAAATAGTATATGCAATTGACGCTTTCTTGTACATCAGACCTAGATATTTTGGAAAGTTCTTTAACTTTCTTTACATACTAAAGGGGAAATATTTAAATATTTATCAATGTCATCCATACAAATTGCTTCTCTAATCTTCATTTAACAATTCAGATGTTCTCTTGAGCTTTCTCTCAATCTTACTTTGTGATGATTTGATGCTCAATGCAGGCTGAAGTTACTCATCAGTGCTGTCTTTTTATGATCCGATGATCGGGACAAGCTTAGATTTTTTTTGGATCAGCCTTCTGTGAAAGATTTTCTAATCTTCTGTAGATGTTAGTCCTGAGACATCGCAGCTACAGGCAGCTTGAACGTTGCAAATTGGTGCTTTCTTACACCCATGTTTAATGCTAACAAAAGCCCAAACCTTATTGGTTCCTCTAATCTGCTCAGAATTTATGATAAAGTGAGGATTTTTTGTACAATTACAGTGGGCATAGCATGAATTTGTGTTCATGTGAATAATGGTGGTCTGGGAATATTAAAGGGTACAGTTTGCTCTCATCATTGTTCCTTCTCTCCTTAGTGTGATTACAGTCACAGGTAAAGCCTGCCTTTTATGAAAAGTACCAAGGTGGCCTGTTTCATCTAAAAAGATTATTAGTGACTCTTTGGGTTATTGACGCTTCAGAATCTTTTGGGGTAGAATTTGTATCCTTCAGCATTCTGGGATTATTTACATGAAAGCATATTTTCCTTGACCTATTGTTAAGGGTTTGTGTGGCGCAGTTTTCCTTGGTGGCAGGGGAGGGGGGCTGCAGAGGTGGCCCCTTTAAGAAGTTGCTGGAAGAAGTCGCCGCCCCAAAATGTCAGATAAAGATAAAGAATTCGCCGCCCCAAAATGTCGGACCCGCACGCCAAAATGTCGGACCCGCCTCTAGGAGGGGAGTGACGGTGGTAGCGCCTCTGGGAGAACATATTTAAGAAGGGGAACCGGTAGTGTTGGGGTTGGGAAACCTGAGAGGAACATCGCTGCCGACACTGGAATCATGGAAGTGGAGGGGGAGGAGGAGGCGCCTGAGGAGGCTGATGGCCCTGCAGCCCAGGGGGGTGAACGGTGGAGCGGAGGCTCCCGAAGGTGGCCGTAACCCCATGGTAAAAACCGCGCTGAAGCAGTGTGAGACGGGAGAGCAGCCCGCGGAAAGGACCCGCGCCAGGGGAGTTCGGGAAGAACTGAAGCCCGCGGAAAGGATCCGCGCCAGGGAAGTTTGTGAGGAACTGCAGCCCGCGGAAAGGAACCACGTTGGAGAAGTTGGTGAAGGACTGTCTCCCGTGGGAGGGACCCCACGGTGGAGCAGGGAACGAGTGAGGAATCTTCCCCCTGAGGAAAGAAGCGGCAACGACGATGTGTGGCGAGCTGACTCAACCCCCATCCCCTGTTCCCCTGCGCCGCTGGGGGGAGGAGGTAGAAAGCATCAGTAGTGGAACTGAGCCGGGAAGGCGGGAGGGGTGGGGGGAGGTTGTTCTGATGTTTAGTTTCCCTTCCTAATACCCTTGTGTTTTGTTTCTGTTTTGATTTGTAGTAAATTAAATTGATTTTGTTTTTTTCCCAAGTTGAGCCTGTCTTTTGCCCGTGACCATAAGTGGGGAGTGATCCCTCCCAGTCCTTGTCTCGACCCACAAACCTGCCTTTGTATTTTCTCCTCATCCCAACGTGGCCAGGCGAGGGGGTGGGGGGTGAGCGAGCGGCTTCGTGGTGCTTTGTTACCAACTGAGCTGACCTGAAACCACGACACCTATGTAATTGTAAATACATTTTAACCTGTAATTTCAAGTGCATATAGAAGGCAGAGGAAGTAAAAATAAATTAGAAATTGCTTTATATACAATATTATTTTTTAGGAAGGAATGTTATCTGATGGATGTATTATGGGAGTCTGTGAAGTAGGCTTTTCACAGTTATATGATTATAGGGAAATCTTTTTCCACCTTTGTCACTGCTCTGACTTCCATTGTCTGTCCTATCATTCTAGAAGCTGATGTTTCCAGGGTAGTATCTTATGGTTTTGTCAGTGTTATGTAACACTAAAGTTTAGGGTCTTTTGCAAACACAATGGAAAACAGGGGCCATAACCTTAGTTGATATACAGTGCATAACACTATTGAAATCAGCTAATTTATAACCAATGACAATCCAATCACAGTCTGTGGGCTGCTTGAAATTACTCAGGTTGAGTATTCCATTACCCCACCCTTTGTGCACAAGAGCGATGACAAAAGGAGTGTTGAATATAGATTCAAAATCAAGTGTTGTCACTGAGGCAGAAAAAGAAAAACAAATTTACAAATCTGGAGCATTTATAATGTGTGTTAGGAACAGATACATATGATAAGTAAAATGAGATAAAAGTTGGTGGCAAACACCATTTTCTCCATCTTGGAAGTCTTCATAAAACCAACTTTTCCTCTCCCTAGCAATTACTGAATGCTGAACAAAATGTAAAGTATAACTGAATATTACAGAAAGAAGTGAAGACAGGGCCAAGTTGATTTTAGTAAAATTCCAGGGGTAGGTGGAAAGTACCACAAAACCAAGCAAGGATACAACAGAAAAGAACTACAATGTATATTACCATTAGATAACCTTACAACCTTAGATACAAGCAGAGGGGTTAATTGAAACATGCAGGTTTTCATATTTCACATTTCATGCAATAAACAATGTGGAAAAAAACTGTTTCATTTGGATCTGTGGAAAAAGAGTAAACCTGATATAAATTTGTATTACCTCAACCTGTTTCTGAAAAATGCCATTGGAACAGCCTTTTGGCATTTCAAGAGAAATGATTTATTAACTTATGCATAGCACAGTCATTATTGCTAACTTGCATTTGTTAAAATATTGATAGGTGTTGGCCTGCCTGTAATCAAATTGTCTATGATAATGTAAGGGGAAGAAATCCATAAGAATCCACAGTTGCTTAGGCTTCTGACAAGTTGGAATTAGGAGGTAGGAGTGTAGTCATTCCTCTGCCTTTCTGTTTCCTCAGGAAGGGGGTGGAGAAATCTGTCCAGGCAGTAGATGTGCAATTGTGCTAAAGAAAGATGATGTACCTTGCTCTCAAAATGCTAACTGGCTGAAACAATTATTTCCTTCTGAAAGGCAGCACATTCTAAAGCTGAAAAGTCAAATAAAATACAGTTAGCATAAACTCGTACATTTATCTGGCCAATCTTGCATTTTGCTACTAGCAGTTTAGAGATGAATTAATTGATAGTTATTTGTCAGTAACCATTACATTTCCATCTTCTTGCTAACTTTGTCTATCATCATGAGTGGTGTGTTGCAGGTAGTGGCAAGATATCTGTAATGGATTGTGACAATCTCTCCAGTATCATTTCAATAAGTAGATGCTAACCTCTGTAAAGTAGCTGGAGCTGGGAAATGATAGTCTTCTTTTTCCATCAGTTTTAAAACTGAAAAACTGAGATTTTTTTTTTTTCTTTCGTAATCACAACATGGAGAGTTAAATAAAGCAAAACCTGGGAAATGTATAGACCTCAAAGTCTTGGCTGATAAACATTCATGTCTTCTAAAGTTTAGAACAATACATCTTTTTGTTGAGGTATATTTTGTTACTAAGGTGAAATATATCTGTAGTAAGCCTAAAAAGAAAGTGAAGTAATGCCTATAATAGTAACTTTAATGAACTTGAGACCATCCTTTGGGTACAACCAGGACAAAGTGACCCAGCTCAATAATTCTACACTATCTTGTGATTGCCCACTAATTTCTATCTCAAAAAGCTTCTGTGGCATTTAAGGTTACATCTCCAAGGCTCCTGGGGTCCTTATGCGATGCTTGTGGGCATGCTTGAGGCCAAAAATCATCTGTCTGAGGCTAAATAGGTTGATGATCATCTGAGCCCTAAATTTGTTCAAGATCTCTAAGAAGGGTATTTCCCCACCTATTAAGTTTTATGAAGCCTAATACAGTAGAATATGTCAGAACACTGAATTTGGTTCATCCCAAAGCAGAGCAGGTAAGGTCATTTGTACTCAGAAACACAGTTGATAATAAAGGTGGCACCAGTCCTTTCCATCTTTTTATGCAAGTACTATGGGCTATTAACAGTAATCCGAAATACTGAAGACTTGGTTTATTTTTTTAAAAGTGAAAATGTTTAATTTTTGAGGCCAGAAAATGTATCATATGTAGCTCAGTGAGCAAACAGAACTGCTTACACTCTGCATACTAAAACCTATAAACAATTATTGAAAATAAAAATGGTAGCATTTCTTTCAATGGGCAGTTTCAGGATCTGAGTAGGTGCTCATATCTGTAGTGAGATTAATGTTGACATTTTTCTGACATGATTATCTTTCTGTAGCTCAAAGTTACCTAAGGTCCAGAGGCATTACTTCAGTCATGAGACTTTTCTCTATTTCCCCACGTTTGTTCGTACTTGTTTCAGTCTTTCAGAGGGATAAGGTAATCTGTTTTGAATTAGCATTGTCCTTCCATTTTCCTTTCATTCTGTTTCCGTTTGGTTGCTAGGTTTTTTCTGATCTCTGCTCTTTATTCTTCCTCACTTTTCATTTTTGTTTATGAAAGTCTTTCGTCTGATCATTTCACAATCTGTTGTGAAGAAAATATGAACCTCAAGCAATGTTCAAATTCAATCAAGCTTTACAACTGGGGATGTTTAAATGGTTTGCAAAACTAGGTAAAATAAATGCTGTAGTGTTCCTTGTGACTCACAGTCAATCATATAAGAGGGCAGTTTATTTTAGAAACTGAAAAAATATGGCTTTATAGATGAAATTTGAAACTTTCTTAGAACATGCATCTCATGCCTTACTGGTGTAAATAACTAACCCTATGTTATGGGTTTGTGTGGCGCGGTTTTCCTTGGTGGCAGGGGAGGGGCGCTGCAGAGGCGGCCCCTTTAAGAAGTTGCTGGAAGAAGTCGCCACCCCAAAATGTCGGACTCGCACGCCAAAATGTCAGACCCGTGTGCCAAAATGTGTGCCTCTAGGCGGGGAGTGACGGTGGTAACGCCTCTGGGAAAATATATTTAAGAAGGGGAACTGGTAGTGTGGGGGTTGGGGGAAAACCTGAGAGGAACATCGCTGCCAATACTGGAATCATGGAAGTGGAGGGGGAGGAGGAGGCGCCTGAGGAGGCTGATGGCCCTGCAGCCCAGGGGGTGAACGGTGGAGCGGAGGCTCCCGAAGGTGGCCGTAACCCCATGGTAAAAACCACGCTGAAGCAGTGTGAGACGGGAGAGCAGCCCGCGGAAAGGACCCACGCCAGGGAAGTTCGGGAAGAACTGAAGCCCGTGGAAAGGATCCGTGCCAGGGAAGTTTGTGAGGAACTGCAGCCCGCGGAAAAGAACCACGTTGGAGCAGTTGGTGAAGGACTGTCTCCTGTGGGAGGGACCCCACGGTGGAGCAGGGAACGAGTGAGGAATCTTCCCCCTGAGGAAAGAAGCGGCAGAGACGATGTTTGGCAAGCTGACTCAACCCCCATCCCCTTTTCCCCTGCGCCGCTGGGGGGAGGAGGTAGAAAGCATCGGGAGTGGAACTGAGCTGGGAAGGCGGGAGGGGTGGGGGGAGGTTGTTGTGATGTTTAGTTTCCCTTCCTAATACCCTTGTGTTTTGTTTTTGTTTTGATTTGTATAAATTAAATTGATTTTGTTTT
The DNA here is from genome assembly GCA_013401275.1 of Pandion haliaetus. NCBI lineage: Eukaryota > Metazoa > Chordata > Aves > Accipitriformes > Pandionidae > Pandion > Pandion haliaetus. The sequence goes on from VYZV01030262.1 coordinate 19,293, forward strand.
TTTCCCAAGTTGAGCCTGTCTTTTGCCCGTGACCATAAGTGGGGAGTGATCCCTCCCAGTCCTTGTCTCGACCCACGAGCCTGCCTTTGTATTTTCTCCTCATCCCAACGTGGCCAGGCGCGGGGGTGGGGGGTGAGCGAGCGGCTTCGTGGTGCTTTGTTACCGACTGAGCTGACCTGAAACCACGACACCCTACCAAAGTGAAAGTAGACTCCTTTTACCATTGCATATTTGCGATCTGCATATATAAATCAACTAGTAGTGATCTTGTTTGTGATGTGGCTGCTTGCTCATATAGAAGAGAATACATATATTTTTTGAGCTTGTGTGCCTGCTAACATAAAAAATGAAATCAGAAGCTGAAAATATAATTCTAAATATTAGCAGCAAAATAAAAGTAGATAATCCATGTCATATAGTAAGGTGTCTTCTGACTAAGCAGCCACAAGAGATGCAGAAAATATGCCTTATATTTTGTTTACATCTAAGTGCCTATATGTGTTATAGTCAAACACAAAAGCTGATGCCTGAAGTGAGAAACTGAAATCATTAGAATAACCTTAAGGTTTTACAGGCATATGTACAAATGCAGACAAGAAAATAGTAGGAAGAAAAAGAAATTGTTATCCATTTGTTTGCCACTCATGTTTGTGTTTTATCATTGTAGGTATAATTGTTACATATTGCTTCCTAAGATTCAAAACACCAAAAACCTTCAGATAAAATCTTGAACTGTCAACTAAACCAAATTTCTATCATTTATATTATTTTTCTATTCAGGTTCATTTGCAGTCTTTAAATGTTATCATGAAGAGCAGAACGAATAAAGGACATGGTTTTCTACAAATGTAGGATGAAATCTACATCCCTGTGTTAAGGATCTAACTCTCTATACCATGCAAGTGGAAGCCTGTAGGCTACAGAATTCAGTCCACATCTGCCTGACACTAAAATTTAGCTCCCTACAGACCATTAGTAGGTACTAATCAGGCCATTAGTGGTTTCATTGCTCACAGTTTGAACATCAGTATTCTCCTCAAATATATAAACCTATCTCAAATGAATTGAAGCAATCTTGAGCCTTCCTTTCAAAATTAGTTACTGTTTGGTAAATATAATTTTCCTCATTTGCTTGGTAGAATCATTCTCTATTAACAAACTCATTTTGCCTTTGCAGACTATTTAAATAGTCTATCAGTATAAGAAATTTCCTTGTAGAGTGAGTAATATCAGTGCTTCTTCCCAGCAGCATGTTTGATAGACCTGCAATTTACACATTTGCTTCTGTTACATCTGTAACACACAGGGCCTGATTGTTGTTTTCACAATGGCCATTGTATATGGTGCTGAAACTGAAAATGGAGTCTTCAGGTTGATGTAATTTGCATTACACAAGCCTAAAGTGTCACATAAATTACCTCAATAGCATACTGCAAAGAATTTCTCTGTAAATGAAAACCAAATCCATGATGTTTGCAGAAATTAACTGACACTTGTTGCTGTTGTTTTTGAGTCCTACTCTTCATTTCAGACTGCAGTAATAAACAATCTGAGTCAAACCACTCTTTTGTGGCTTAGTGTGAGTAAAACCATCTGCGAAGAGGAATTTTGTAATTTCGTAGCACACCTAATAGTATCCCTTAATGTATTACTGTAGTGAATTCACCATACCTGAAGAAAACCTGTATTCTCATTGTGTGTCTTTTCTATGTTCTTATATTTTGAAGATATCTCAAACAAAATCTTTTAAGTCTATACACAAATGAGTCATATTAACTGTGACTATGTTTCAGTAAGTGCTGAACAAGCCTTTGTCTCTGAAAATGAAGGGTGGAAAGATACATCTTTCCCATTTGAATGTCAGACATGTAGTCACACTATTCATAAGGTGAAACATTCCCTTATATTTTCCATGATTTTTTTTTTAAGTTTAACTTTTCAGACATGCTAATGTTTTTCACAAAATTGGATTCTTGTTTTTTGAGAGCCCTCCTACTTTCCAGGTCTGAACATTTCTGGGTCTGACCCATTTTTGGGCGTCATGGTCTGACGAAAAAATTCTCCTTTCTCTTGAAGACAAGGGAGAAACTTGATGTGTTCTTTTTGTTTTCACTTTGATCCTTGACATTTTTAGCATCACTGATGATACTGAAGTATATTTATGATGTTGGTTATAACTACATTATTTTATGATCCTGAAACTTTACTGAGAATATGTTATCAGAAATGTTATTAAGGAAGACTTTTAATGTACTTTTTTATCCTAAGCAATGTTTTATTGATTCTATTCTATTAGCAATGGTGCTGTATCTGTATTTATTTCAGAACAACAATAATGCCCAGAAATGGAGCTATGCATAGTAGTGAAATTAATCAGTACTACAGTCATGCTTATTGGTACAGAAGAATCTCACAGCTGATGCTTTGCAATATCACACTGAAACACTTCTTTTAAGAGAAAAAAAAGAAAAAGAAAATAGAAATACATTCTTCTCTCAGATAGAAGAATTTCAAAAGGCACAGAATTTTGAATGGAATTAACTGAAACTTTACAACGTTTAGGAAGCCTCTCCAAACTTATCTGAATTATCTAAGTGCCAAGAAACAGTTTTCTTGGTAAGATTCTGAGCCACTGGATTAGTCCACGTAGAGACAGCAAAAAGAATGAGCTGACTGTTTTTTGACATAGTAGAAATCCTACCTATGGAGGGAAAATTAAAAATAATTTTGTCCTTCATCAAGTAGTGGGTCTTGTTTGACTTGATTTTAAGTATGAGGAAAATTGCTCATTTTAGCTGAAGGGGTTCACTGACTCTAATATTGTAATAGCTATAGCAATAAAGCAATAGCTATGTTTTGAGTTTTTTTGATGGTGTGGGTTTGGGGGTTTTTTTGAGTTGATTTTATGGAAAAAAATAATTCATAGATCTTACTGCAAGTTAATGCATATACCATGAGTATCCCCCCAGCTTTTTACAACTCTAACACTCCAGAAAATAACCCAAATAATGTGATTTAGCCGCCAACTTTGCCAACACAATAAGATAGAAGTGTAGTATCCTCTTTTGTCTCTCCGTAAAGCCACAGCAATAATACTAATTTTGTCTTTGAAATATAACAATGCTTATGTTCTAACTAGACTTTTTTTTTCTGTTGACAAACTGAAGGTTTAATTTCTGTGATTTTCTTCATAAAGCTTACACTTCTATACACCATGTATTGTCAGATGGATGCATAACAGCCCAGCAACACAGCTTTGCATAGCCACTTAATTTGAATTTCAATGATAACTGTGGAGAAAGCCTCTAATGTATAAATTATTTCTGCTCATCAGAATATCTTTGTTTTAGCTGATTTGTGGTGTTTGAAATTACACATGCTGAAAATCTTACAGAGGTGCCCCTGCTGCATCTAATGAGATATGGACTTATTTGCTGTTGTTTAAAAGGCTTGGATTATTAGCTGCCTTTAGGTGTTTCTGAATTGTTAACGTTTTTCCAACAGATTTGGCACATCTGTTTAGTGATTTCTCTCGTTTAAAGATACTGTAATAGATCCTCAGAACTGTAAAGTAATGATTCAAATAAACAATTTATCCTTATAAGCTACATTTAATAGTTCATAGAAACAATGTATTTTTTGAAAAAAGAAAAATAACCATTATTCCTTGATATGTGGAGCTAGATATTAATCATGCTAAAGTTCCAATCTTTAAAAAATTTCTCTACTTAGAAGTTCACACATAATATTTTACAAATCTATTTCATATGGTGAAGTCTATAATGTTTACGTAGTTCCTGAACATGGAAGAACTTCAAAGCTGGACTTCAAATTTGAAAGTTCATATGTTTATTATTGCTTAAATTTTTGATGTTAGAAGAATAAAAAGGAATGTTTACCACTGATGAACTGTTCAAATAACAAGTTCTCTAAACACCTTCCAATTTTTCTCCACACACTGGAGTGAAAATTCACATTTCAGGAGTAGAATGTGTTCTGGTTTTTAACCTACTGAAATCTGAAGTAATTCATGGTAAGATTTAGTTTAAAATATTTAAAATTTTATTTAGAAAATATGCAAATGATTAAGCCATGCTCAAAGAACATTCAAATAGGTAGAATAGTTGTTCTTGTTTTCCATGGCTTTTTTTGAAAAGTCTCATAGTTGCTTAAATCTCTAGGACATCCCACTGAATAAGATGGAACTAAACTGTAAGTCAGACCAGTAGTATAAGAGTGCTGAATTAATTTTTGTTAATAAATTAAACTTATAAATTAGATAATTTATGGCTTAAGAGTGAAAATAATTTTATTCCTCTATTAACAGTAAAAGTAATTGTGTCAGATCTTACCTTAACACTGTTAGCTATTTCATCTTTCACTCTTTGTTAGACTCACAGAATCAGAATACAGAATAATTTATGTTCAAATGACCTCCTGAATACTAACTGGTCCCCCCAGTTTGGTGTCATCCATGAACTTGATGAGACTGCATTCTGTCCCACCCTCCAGGACAATTAATAAAGTAAAACCATGCTAGCCTCAGTACTGGGATGTCTCTAGTGGCAACTGAGCTTTGTATCGCAAATCATAAAAGTCCTGCCAGTTTTCTGCCCACTTTATAGCCCACCTAACCAAAATTTATCTCACAATTTTGACTGTAAGGAGAGACATGAGAGACCCAAATCTGCCTAGGTCTGATCAGATCCAAGCATCGGTTTGACTTTCTTGTTTCCAAGAATTGACCTCATAGGTTTTCTCAGTGACCACTATTAGATTGAACTCTACATAGAATATAAATGCAGGAATGTGAAATGCCCTATTTCTACCTCTGTGCATTCCTTCTTTAGTCCAATAGTTCAGCGGTTAGAACGCATCTGGAGAAACAGATGATCTTCTGCCTAGAGAAATCCTCTTTTTGCCAGCTGTATATTCTACATTATAAAATAATATTCTAAAGCAGTGGGGGAGTGGGAAGAGTGCTTATCTTTATTCTTTCTGAAGAAAAGCTAATTCAATATATTCATTTAACTAGCAAGAGAAATCACCATATAGCATTATAATTAGACAACTCACCCTGAAATAGGGACATGTGAGTTTCAGTCATTATCCCAGTACATATATAGCACCAGATGTTTAAATATTAATTTCAGGAAGGAATGGAGCATTAATATTCCTTTGCAGGTGAATGTCTTAACATTGTGTTACAAAGTCATTCATGTGTTTCTTCACCAGTCTTCACACTGAGTATGCAATAGAAGTGGAAAAGGAGAGTTCAAGGGAAGAACTGTACTCACATAAAGTTACGACTTCATAGCATTTTGGAGAAACTTGAGTTTCGCCACTCTGTTGGAAGAGGAAGCTTCCAGGTCTAGACATGGACTAAGGTAGCAGAAGAGTCCTAGAACTCCTATTGCAGGAAGAGGAATGGGGTGGGCAATGCCAGCTGTGACTTGGAAAGGTCATTCACAGAAGCCATTGCAAACAATATCACATCTCCTTTCACAGCAGAAACAGCTGATTTCCAGGCCACACAGAGAAAGACAGTTAAACAAACATCATTTTGCCACATGCCGTTTGGTACAACTGTGTACTATGTTGATGCCTGAAGATATCCTTGGGCTACTTAAAACATTTGCTATATTTGTGGTTTAACCCCAGCCAGCAGCTAAGCACCATGCAGCCACTCACTCACTTCCCCCCCCACCCAGTGGGATGGGGTGGAAAATCGGGAAAAGAAGTAAAACTCGTAGGTTGAGATAAGAACGGTTTAATAGAACAGAAAAGAAGAAACTAATAATGATAATGACAACACTAATAAAATGACAACAGTAATAATATAAGGATTGGAATATACAAGTGATGCACAATGCAATTGCTCACTACCTGCCAATCGATGCCCTGTTTGTCCCCGAGTGGCGGTCGCCCACCCCCCACTCCCTATGGAATACCCCTTTGGCCACTTTGTGTCAGCTGGCCTGACTGCGTCCCCTCCCAACTCTTGTGCCCCTGCAGCCTTCTTGCTGGCTGGGCATGAGAAACTGAAAAATCCTTGACTTTTGACTAAACATTACTTAGCAACAACGAAAAAAAAAGTGTGTTATCAACATTCTTCTCATACTGAACCCAAAACATAACACTATACCAGCTACTAGGAAGACAATTAGCTCTATCCCAGTGGAAACCAGGACAAATATGAGATCATATGAGCTTAACCAAAAGATAAAAAAGAATGCAAATTCTCCAGTAGTCTGGGTGAGTGTGGTAACCACTGAAAAGCTGGTTTAAAGATGGGGATGGATCCTTTCACTGGGTGACTGCAAAGGCTATGAATTGTGTCAGTGGTACATTTCTTCTGAAGATGACAGCATAGGACTAAAGGCACCCTTTTATCACCCTCTTATAAGAATTTATTAATTAACATAGGCAGCTTCTGACTCTTCACAGTGTTTTCTGAGGGTCTCTTCTCAGGACCTTTCGTTGTTTCGGTTTCAGCTCAGCCGGTAACAAAGCACCACGAAGCCGCTCACTCACCCCCCCCCACCCCCGCACCTGGCCACGTTGGGATGAGGAGAAAATACAAAGGCAGGCTCGTGGGTCGAGACAAGGACTGCGAGGGATCACTCCCCACTTATGGTCACGGGCAAAAGACAGGCTCAACTTGGGGAAGAAACAAAAGCAATTTAATTTACTACAAATCAAAACAAAAACAAAACACAAGGGTATTAGGAAGGGAAACTAAACATCAGAACACACCCCCCCACACACTCCTCCCACCTTCCCGGCTCAGCTCCATTCCCGTTTTTTTCTACCTCCTCCCCCCAGCGGCGCAGGGGAAAAGGGGATGGGGCTTAGGGTCAGCTCACCACATGTTGTTTCTGCCGCTCCTTTCCTCAGGGGGAAGATTCCTCACTCGTCCCCTGCTCCACCGTGGGGTCCCTCCCACGGGAGACAGTCCTTCACCAACTTCTCCAACGTGGTTCCTTTCCGCGGGCTGCAGTTCCTCACAAACTTCCCTGGCGCGGGTTCTATCTGTGGGCTACTATCCAGTCACACACTGCTCCAGTGCGGTTTTTACCATGGAGTTACCACCATCTTCGGGAACCTCCGCTCCACCATGGACCTCCATGGGCTGCAGGGGGACAACCTGCCATATCACCACAGGCTGCAGGGCCATCAGCCTCCTCAGGCGCCCCTCCTCCTCCTCCTTCTTCACTGACCTCAGTATTGGCAGAAATGTTCCTCTCACGTTCCCCAACCCCCACACTGCTGGTTCCCCTTCTTAAATATGTTCTCCCAGAGGTGCTCTCACCGTCACTGACGGTCTGGGCCAGAGGCGGATCTGACTCCTTGGAGCCAGGGAAGCTTCTATCAGCTTCTTACAGGAGCCACCTCTGCAGCCCCCTCCCCTACTACCAAAGAAAACCGCGCCACACAAACCCATAACAGGACCCTATGCTGATTTTGGCTGGGATAGAGTTAATTTTCTTCATAATAGCTAGCATGGGGCTATGTTTTGGATTTCTGACCATAACAGTGTTGATAATGCAGATATGTTTTAGTTACTGCTGAGAAGTGCTTGCACATAGTCAAGGACTTTTCTGCTCCTCACACCACCCCACGAGCAAGTAGGCTGAGGGTGCGCAAGAAGTTGGGAGGGGACACAGCTGGAACAGCTGACCCCAACTGACTAAAGGGATATTCCAGACCACATTACATCATGCTCAGCAATATAAATCTGGAGGAAGAAGAAGGAAGAGGGGGACGTTCAGAGCTATGGCATTTCTCTCCCCAAGGAACTATTGCGCGTGATGGAGCCCTGCTTTCCTGGGCTTGGCTGAACCCCTGCCTGCCAATTGAAATTGGTAAATGAATTCCTTGAATGCATGGCTTTTACTTTACCTATTAAACTGTCTTTGTCTCAACCCACAAGTTATCCCACTTTTACACTTCTGTTTCTCTCCCCCATCCTGCGGCGGGGGGAGTGAATGAGTGGCTGTGTGGTGCCTAGTTGCCGGTTAGGGTTAAACCACAACAGACCCTAATCCTTCTATATAAATCAAAAGTGGTTTTAATTCATGCCTGCAGATTCTACCACACAGACAGAAACCCATATCCTCTGAGTAAAAGCTTGGGGTTTTGGCATGTATTTCCCCAGTTTTGGCAGAACTATGACATGGATAAATGGATCTCAGACAATTATGTTCTTAGTCCTATAGTGGTGTGATTCTATCTAATGTCTATAAAAGATTTCTGTTTATTCTCCAAACACTGTTGTCCAAACATCACTCCGTCAATGCATTACTTCCAGTGACTTTGACAGATAGCTTTTTCATACATTCTTGCTGAAATGCTTCTCAATATATTTCTGCCTAATTCTTGAAAATGTTTTTAAGTGAGAAAAAAGAAGGATTAGGTTTCTACTTTACCTTATTTTCTGCTTAAAATACATTCACAGTTTTTAAAACTTGCAAGCCAGTATAGAGCATAATGCAGATATTGATGAGTTCTTTTGTCAAAAATGGAAGAGATGAACAATCAGTATCTCTAGAATTCTCCCTTTTCTTACACAACCCTGTACCTTGAACTTTGAATCTAAAATATGTATATTCTTGGCTGCTTCAACTTTAAGCAGTCATTTGGAGATTATTATTTTTTTAAAATTAAGATGTTTTTTCATCAGTTTCCATATTTCACCCTATCTGAATGCTTTCATAACTTTCAGTTAGAAAATTATTATTAGAAACTCTGATTCATCTAACATGAAAGAGTTCCTCTCCTAAGTTTGTTACAAAAAACCTGCCAGGCTGTCACAAGAGCTGAAACTATATTTGAAATTTAATCTGTCTTTGAAAACAAGAGGATTCAAAGAAGCAAAAAGCATAAAGGTGTTTGTGGTGGTTACCTCAGTGTTTATTTCAGAATCCTTAATTTCACTTAGAATTGTACATTCATTCTTGTTACATTCATGGCTTCAAAGGAAACAGGATAAATACTAGTTTCCTTTTTTACATAGTTTTTGACAAGTGTGTAAGATATTTGTAATGACAAAATGTCATTGTTTAAATGCGCTTTGAATAGTACAAATGCTTACACTGTTTTCCAAGGGTGTGTTTATCCTCTGTGATGCTCTTGCTAGCTGAATAAGACCTAATGCAAATACAACATTGCAGGAGTTCATAAAAATTTGCAATATCCGACCTGAATCTGAGCTCTTAAATGACAAAACTATGTTTTCATATGTATTTGCATGGCATCTAGTCCAGCAAAATATTTTTTTCTTATTGAAGCTTTGGGGCATTAATGCCATGAAAATATTAAAGAGTAAGAGTGCAACAAAGTATTTTTCTGAATATCTGGGATTCTTAAAGAAAGCAATAAATTTCATTTTCTCTAGAAACTGAAGCACAAAGTCATTTTGATATAAAATATTTTTTCCTGTTTCTAAGTGTAGTGGTTTCAGCCCATCTGGTAACAAAGCACCACGCAGCTGCTCGCTTACTCCCCCCTCCCCAGCCACGGTGGGATGAGGAGAAAATATAAAGACAGGCTCATGGGTCTAGATAAGGGCTGGGAGGGATTACTCCCCACTTATGATCATGGATAAAAAACAGACTCAGCTTGGGGAAAAAAAAATCAATTTAATTTACTACCAATCAAACCAAAACAAGGACAACGAGAAGAAAAAACAAACCTTAGAACACCTTCCCCCCACCCCATCCTCCTTCCCTCTCAACTCCACTCCCAGTTCTCTCTCCCTCCTTCTCCCACCAGCACAGGGGAACAGGGGATGGGGGTTAGGGTCAGCTCGCCACACGTTGTCTCTGCCGCTCCCTTCCTCCTCAGGGGGAGGATTCCTCACCCTTCCCCTTCTCCACCTTGGGGTCCCTCCCACGGGAGACAGTCCTTCATTAATTTCTCCAACATGAGTCCTTTCCACGGGCTGCAGTTCCTCACAGACTTCCCTGGCGCGGGTCCTTTCTGCGGGCTTCAGTTCTTCAGTCACACACTGCTCCCGTGCGGGTTTTCCCATGGAGTCACAGCTGGCCATCTTCGGGAGCCTCTGCTCCACGCTTCACCCCCATGGGCTGCAGGGGGACAGCCTGCCTTCTCACCACGGGCTGCAGAGCCATCAGCCTCCTCTGGCGCCCCCTCCTCCCCCTCCTTCTTCACTGACCTCAGTATCTGCAGCGGTGTTCCTCTCACATTCCAATCCCACTACTCACTGCAGGTTCCCCTTCTTAAATCTGTTCTCCCAGAGGCGCTCTCACTGTCACTAATTGGGTCGGCCTGGGCCAGAGGCGGGTCTGACTTGGAGCCGGGGGAGCTTCCAGCAGATTCTTACAGGAGCCACCCTTGTAGCTCCCTCTCCCGCTACCAAAAAAAAACCCCATAACACTAAGTACACCAGTTTATTTTAGTTTACTTATTGATATTTTTTTGTTGTAACTTCTGTAGTTATCAGTTCCTCAAAATATATGTGTGAAATTACTGCTGTTGAATTTGGAATTAATGGAATACATAGTAGTGTAAATAAAAATTAGAGGTGAAACTGAAGTAATAAAAATGGAAATGTGGGATAATACTGTGCAAATAATAACAAAATACTTCCAAATATGTACACAGAGGGAATTAAGAAGTCTATTCTAATGCATCACAGTAACAGTATGGAAAGATTAACAAGAGTGATGAATTTTTAACACGGCATGCCTAATTAATGATACAATGGAAAAACATACACAAAAACCACAAACAAACAAACAACCCCACACACACCCCAAAACCAACAAAACCAGTAAAAACATTAGAAATCTGAAGCTGTAAATAAGTTGATTACTTTAGAAAACCACTATTCCTGGGCAAGAATTCTTCTATCCCTTAGATTCCCAATTCTGCAAACTCTAATCGTACCAGTAGTACCATTGCTTTAAATTTTTGAGTGCATATTAGACATTCAAAAGGTGCCCTGGAAATAATTTATCCACAGTTCTGCTGGTCTGAAAATTTCAAACTAAGCATCCTCTATGAATTTAAAATGAAGTGTGAAAAATATGTACAAATAACATTGTCATTATTAAATAGAGGTTAATAACAAGTAGTTTTAAAAGTTTTACTTATTTATTAAAAGATACATCTGGAAAATTTATTCATACCCTTATATATATATTTATTAAGAAGATATATAAAATAATATATATGATAGATGTTATTTTTCTATTTCTATGTTACTTGTATTTCTGGAGTCCTTGAGAAATCAGAGAATCAGAAATTAAAAATTATGTATGACAAAGAATTTACTAGGGGTTTCTTGAACAACATCTGGAAAATCATAGAATCATAGAATATTTTAGGTTGGAAAAGACCTTTAAGATCATCGAGTCCAACCATCAACCATGCCCACTAAACCATGTCCTCAAGTGCCTCATCTATGTGCTTTTTGAATACCTCCAGGGATGATGACTCCACCACTTCCCTGGGCAGCCTGTTCTAATGCCTGACAAGCCTTTCAGTAAAGAAATTTTTTCCTAATATCCAATCTAAACCACTCCTGCTGCAATTTGAGGCCATTTCCTCTTATCCTATCACCAGCCACCTAACAGAAGAGACCAGCACCCTCCTCACTACAACCTCCTTTCAGGTAGTTATAGAGAGCGATAAGGTCTTCCCTCAGCCGCTCCTCATCAGACTTGTGCTCCAGGCCCCTCACCAGCTTCGTTGCCCTTCTCTGGACACGCTCCAGCGCCTCAATGTCTTTCCTGTAGTGAGGGGCCCAAAACTGAACACAGTCCTCAAGGTGCAGCCTCACCAGTGCCGAGTACAGGGGGACGATCACTTCCCTGCTCCTGCTGGCCACACTGTTTCTGATACAGGCCAGGATGCTGTTGGCCTTCTTGGCCACCTGAGCACACTGCTGGCTCGTATTTAGCTGACTGTCAACCAGCACCCCCAGGTCCTTTCCTGCCGGGCAGCTTTCCAGCCACTCTTCCCCAAGCCTGTAGCGTTGCATGGGGTTGTTGTGACCCAAGTGCAGGACCTGGCACTTTGCCTTGTTTAACCTCATACAACTGGCCTCAGCCCAGAGATCCAGCCTGTCCAGATCACACATCAGTGATATTTTTTAAGACTAATCTATATCTGAAGAAAAAGATACCTTGAAGAATGTTTCACAGAAGTTCAGGTTGCTTGTGAATATATGTGCTCCACAAAGTTTTAATGTTACCACATTAAAAAAACCAGGAACCTCTCATGGGAAAACAGCTAAATTCATGTTGAGGGATCACACAATTTAACCATATGGATGGTAATTGCAGTTGATGACAGGTAATAGCATAAGTGGAGCCAACTCTTGATGATGTGTATCAGGCTCTAACAAACCCCGCTGAGTTGTGGTCAAGTCTGCAGAACTGAGCCCTGATATCTTCTACGGTGCTGTTACATATATCTTGCAATAACATGAGCAAACATTCTTTAACATCATCAGCACAAAGGCACAGCTAGATGTTTTGGAACTTTTGCCTGGATGTTAGAAGCAAAGAAAATCAGTTAGGTGGCAGAAAGGGGCTATGAAGACTATGGCAGGAATCAGGGAAAACAAGTCTGTGAAAAACAAGTTTTCTGCCTTTTTGACCTTACTAGCATTATGTCCCAAGTTATATCTCAGTACACAAGGTGGATTTGGCCATGAGATACTATATGGCTTGTTACAGAATGCCAAGTGGATGAAGAAACACCTTTTTCCTCCCATTTAAGGAATTCCTTCTAATGCAGGAATGACTATTCTTCTTGGGAAATTTGACCTGTCACCTTTACATTGAAGGTCCACCTTTTGTCAACTGTGAAAATCATTTATACCACTGATAACCAAGGATTATTTCACCGCAGTCTCGCTTTATTTGTCTGGTTGTGTAAGCGAAAATCAATGCTCAAGAAATAGTTGGAAAATGTTACATTTTACCTATCAACTTTAGCATTTTTTTCTAAACATTTTGTATTGTACTTAATTTAAATTTGTGTTCTTCAGTATTTATCAAGTAAACTGTTAAACTGACTGGTTATATTCATAATCTAGTGGGAAGTTGATGAAGTAAGGAGGCATTAGTTAGCCATATCTTTCTATTCTTTCTCTGTATTTGGTAGCAATTTACCCTATATAGAAACTTTTACATATGCCTATCAGCTTTGCACTACAGAATAAAAAATCTTGTATGACAGTCATCTCAGCCAGTTTTTGATTTTCATCACTAAACTTGGTGTGATATGAGGTGAATCTTGCCTCCTAGACCTCTCTGAGATTGCCCTTGTCCTCCATGAAATATTAATAATTTTGCTAATGCTTAACAAGTCCATTTTAGGTAAAAGGAAGTGTTAGATTAATCATGTCAAAATTAAAATATTTTGGTTTCCATATCAGTATTTTGATAATTTACTGTTGCCAAAATGTATTCTCTAAATGTATTTATAAAGACCTGCTTTTCCAAATCAGTAGGTAGAAAAAGTTTGGGGTTTTTTTCCCCCAACTTACCAAACCTGGCTGGTGAGAAAAATACGGAGTGTTGTTTTGCACTGATAGGAAGGAAATAAAAAATATTAAGAACATTTTTAAAGAACAGCATGGATAAAAGTAACATCTATGGTACCAACAATAAAAGAAGGAACTGTGTAATTTTAGTACAATTAGAAGCATTTGTCCATATTGATTAAACTAGGCTCTGGAAATTTCATAGGATTGATACAAATTAACCATTGACTGTTCCAACATTATTCCATTGTCACGTAAACTCAGCTGCTAGTACCCTGCACCTTATGTATATCCTTTCCTTATTCTAATTAGTAACAAAATAAAATAGTCAGTGAACTACAACTGATTCTGGCTTTAGATCCCTAACGTTATCAGTTTGGGCAATTTTAATACCTGGAAGGGTATAGAAATAGCATTGCTTATGACAATAATTTTGATTACCTCATAAGGAATGAGGTGAAATTTTCATACTCACTGTGCTGAATTTGTGTCTGACCTTCAATACAGGTGATTACAGAAGAGGAGTCACCCATGATGATGGAACAGATAATAAATGCAGTATGAAAGCATGCTTTTCTTAAGACTGACTCTTACTAACAGGAATATAAGATATGCTAACACTTTCTTTGACAGCATATTCAAGTTGGGAAATCGACTAAAAAGATAGCTGAAAGTAGATATTGGTCCTTTTTGACAGAACCACTGTTTCTTCAAATATGTGTAACGTCTTTTAAGATAGTATTTATAATATCCTAAAGACACAGTGAAATGTGGTTGAATTACAGTACAATTAAAATATAGGTTTGTCTTTGTCAGTTAACAATATAGGCACTGCAAAATTTATTGCAAGGAATACCTCTATGCCTGCATAGGGCTAGAAGCATATCCTAATCTGTCTTCCTAATCTGTCTCGATCTTTTGCAATATTTCACGAACCATTCTTAAATTTTTATGCCCCTCAGATCTCAGTTTGATTTATTCCTTTATTTTCTTTTAAATCTTGCTTCTTGATTTTTTTTTCTAGATCTCAAACAACTTTCCTTTTACTTACAGTTACAACTGTACGCTGCTGTTCATTAAGGACCTGCAGCTAGCACCAGTCAGTGATTTAGTATAATAGTAGGCACAGAATAAACATCTACTACAATAGGTGTTAATATACAGTCAAATGTGACATCTGGAAATCTACATTTTTATGATTGTTTACTTTTTTATGATGCCTCTATAACTGCTTAAACTGAAACAGTTTCTCTAAAGATAGAGAAATAAAAATGTCAAAACTTTTCAAAAAATTCTTAATTTTTATGTGGCTGAAACTAACTTGCTACATACTGTGTATATGTGGAAATAGAAATGTGACATGAATTATTAATTAAAAACAAGCCATTTCATCTAATGTGTATCTTAATTCAAAACTATTCATGTTTCAGATATGAATCTGAATTCCCATGTTTCAGATATGTAAAAATCGTCCACCCAGTGTTATATGAATAAGTCAAATACCACATACTAATTTTCATACTTATTCTGTAACACTTAAATATAAGTTAGATTCACTATGCTATAGTTTTATGTAAAACTGAGCCCATAAGATCATGTCTATACTTGACAATACACAGTCTGATTCTCAAAAGCTCGTTTACTGTGATGGTGGTAGAGTGCACACTGGAATTATACCATTGATAAGAACTGCAATATTCCAAACTTTTCTGTTTAATTTGTGTAGGCCAAGTAATTTCCTGTTATTTTCTGTTATTTTATTGCCACTGGAAGGAAAGGAATGTGGAAGCACTTATTCTGGCTGTTCCTTTTAATATATCTCTATATATTTGTGACTCAGAATTTTCAGCTACTTCTTTCAGAAACTGTCTGTGTGTTTTAATTTCCCTCCACTATTCTTGTACTATTGTCCTGATAACATGATTATTTCATACTGGATTCAAGTATTACAATAATCATTGCATAAGGGGTTACATAACATTTTTGCTATTCGTCCCTGACTGAGGCTCAGCTTTTCTAGAAAATGCATTTAGTGTTCATGCTTGGATTATAAATTAAAGGACAACTGTACAAATGGTTTGGTAATCATTCTGTTGTAGATTCTGAAAAAAAGTTCTTGAAAAAACATTTTCCTGATTTCTCTTACAATCTCTTCTTTTCAGCTATGCAGAGAAATAAAATAGCATTGTAAGAAATCAGAAATATTAAAACAAAATATAACTATCATAACAAGATACAAAGATGAAAAAAGTTCATAAATACAGGTATTGATATACAATATCTTTGGGAATAAAAAATGAGAAGTAGGTTCTGTTGCAATGCAAATAATAAATTAGTAATGAAAATGCAAATGATAAGTACTAGAGAAGAGGGAAAAGTCAACAACAGTCAGTCATTATTAATTCAAATCCGTCAATTTGAATGCCTAATCTGATTTATAATACTGTGTTGAAAGACATTGAGCACCAGCAACTCCATTTAAATTGTCAGCGTTCAGTAAAATGGAAGGTCAAACTGAGTTTGCTTGATACAGACAGATTTAAATATTTAATGTAAACACACAGCTTCTAAAACTTTGATCTAAATAGAATGTCACTTTGTTATAAAGAAGGATAAATAGAACAGGAGGAAAATAGAGTAGGTATGTGTGTGCAACTGGTATCTACTTAGGTGGGGTTTTGGCCTAAAACCTCTTTCTTCAACTGTCCACAGGCTTCTGCAATGTTTTTCTGATTAACTTAGGAATTTTTAAAAGAGGACGTGAAAAGTTCCAGGGAGTTTCAAGACACATAATCTCTGATAAAAAGTTCCATATTCTTACAGACCATGTTGTGAATATTTCTTTTATTTTCTATTATCTGTGCAAAAAGGGTAGGTTTCAGGGTGTCACATACTGAAGTATGTATGGATATATGAAGTATCTGGATGAAAGTGGTGTGTACTTATGGCATCTCTTCTGCATGAACCTTTTTTGATGATGGAACATTCTACAGTTAACAGAAAATTAATAGCGTGTCACATCCCTAAGGTAGGGAAGGAATCAAGGTTACTGATTAAAAAAAGAACCAGTTATTCTCCTTTGCCATATAGGATGTTACCAAAACTGTCACATATTTGCTAATCAGGAGGCAGCTGATGTATGCCATGGAGAGGAGAGTCTGTGGAAACACAGTGAACAAACAACAAAATTCATGAAGATTCCCTGGAATAATGGGTGGAACTGGTCTGGCCAAGCTTACAGATCTTAGGATGATCTGGTTCTGTAAACCTTAAGAGGCCTTAGTAACTTACAGCTTTCCATTTCTGGGGATTACCCAGCAGCCTGCATTCAAGCACAACTCATTTGCTAAGCCAGCATGAAAAAAAAAAAAATTACTACACAACTCGAAGTCATATTTTGACTATTTTTGTCATAGTCCATGTAGCAGTGATATTGCCATATCTAATAAATATTAACAGCAATTAGTTAGCAAAGCATGTTAGGTAGTTATATATACCCATGCGTGTATGTATGTATGTATACCTAAATAGATTCTGTTAAGGATGCATTACATTATGTTATCATGAAGTCACATCTTAAAAGCTGGTAACAGAGATCTTGAAAGGACAACCACCAGTTGACACTAGCCTGTCAGAGGAATTGTTATGGGTTTGTGTGGTGCGGTTTTCCTTGGTGGCAGGGGAGGGGGGCTGCAGAGGCGGCCCCTTTAAGAAGTTGCTGGAAGAATTCGCTGCCCCAAAATGTCGGACACACCAAAATGTCGGACCCGCCCCTAGGAGGGGAGTGACAGTGGTAACGCCTCTGGGAAAACATATTTAAGAAGGGGAACCGGTAGTGTGGGGGTGGGAAACCTGAGAGGAACATCGCTGCCGATACTGGAATCATGGAAGTGGAGAAGGAGGAGGAGGCGCCTGAGGAGGCTGATGGCCCTGCAGCCCATGGGGGTGAATGGTGGAGTGGAGGCTCCCGAAGGTGGCCGTAACCCCATGGTAAAAACCGCGCTGAAGCAGTGTGAGACAGGAGAGCAGCCCGCGGAAAGGACCCACGCCAGGGAANAGTGAGGAATCTTCCCCCTGAGGAAAGAAGCAGCAACGACGATGTGTGGCGAGCTGGCTCAACCCCCATCCCCTGTTCCCCTGCGCCGCTGGGGGGAGGAGGTAGAAATCATCGGGAGTGGAACTGAGCCGGGAAGGCGGGAGGGGTGGGGGGAGGGGTTCTGGTGTTTAGTATCCCTTCCTAATACCCTTGTGTTTTGTTTTTGTTTTGATTTGTAGTAAATTAAATTGATTTTGGTTTTTTTCCCAAGTTGAGCCTGTCTTTTGCCCGTGACCATAAGTGGGGAGTGATCCCTCCCAGTCCTTGTCTCGACCCACAAACCTGCCTTTGTATTTTCTCCTCATCCCAACGTGGCCAGGCGTGGGGGTGGGGGGTGAGCGAGCGGCTTCGTGGTGCTTTGTTACCGACTGAGCTGACCTGAAACCACGACACCTGTAAGTGTTAGTATTATTTTAATTGGATTAATAATTATTCTTTGATAAGACTGTGAGATCATTAATTAGACCACCAATAGATTCTTGGCTTTGTTTATAAGGGGTGCTTTTTTACCTGACATAAACTATAAGGTGTCTGATCAAGTACCACACCCTTGAGCTTTGTTTATAATTTGGATGGAATAGCAGAACTCAGAAATTTTCTTTGTATTACTCTGAAGTCTTACTAGGTCTTCAGTCTCTCCTTAAAGAGCACCTGTCATGCTTAACAGAGTGCTTACATCCACATTCCATGAAGTAAAAGGCTCTAGTTTAAACAGAAAATGGAGTAAACACTTCCATTTTAAACATGAGATAGTGCTTTCAGTTCTCAACAACTGTTACACATCCAGTTCCATATTTTTTAGTGATTTATGTTGAAGGAGATGGTCTTGTTCATATTAAAAGGATTTATTAATTCAGCAAAGTAAAACTGATTCTTTCAAAATCAAGATATGTATCTAACTAGTAGGATCAGGCAGACTTTGATATAATCTGGTGGAGAGTTAATCAGCAAAAAGGAAACCTTTGTTGCATTGATGAAGTTAGGCACCCTGCAAACAAGGAATTGACTTCTTTCAAAGATACATGGATAAAATGCATGAAAACATAAAGTTTAAGCACAATTAGCAGTACAGTATGGATATTAAATATATTAATGGTCAAAGCAATTAATTCTTTTAAAGAGTCATACTGTAATACCTATGAGAACCTTTTAGTATCTATAATCAAAGATAGTTTTCAGGTTGAACACATGAAAGAACTATTACTACCAATCTTAGTAAACCTTAAAAATCTCATTTCTAAAGGAAATTTCTCATGAGCATTCCATTAAAAATAATAGGAATAGGAAGGAAGGGTTAGTATATTTAAAAAAATCTCTTTAAATAAGTAACTAAAGGTTCTGTTCCTCACTCCAACTCAGTGGGAGTGCTGCCTAACTAGGGACTGGAAGGTAGGACCAATGATTCTCTTTCTATTTCAGTCTATATTAATTTCAGTTGTTAAATTTAAATAAAGCTTACTTAAAACTGCTTTGTTCGTATATGAAACTTACAATAATGTCAAACAAATATAAGATATAAATTCAGTCTGTAGTAAATTTAGAAATAGTACTTCCAAAGTAACAATAAACCATCTTTGCTATGTGTTTTAAAAGAGGATTTGTGTAAAATTCAGTTCTGTCTGTTACTCAGCTGTGCCGTTATCTGTAGATATGGGTTCAGGAAATGATAGAATTAGCAGAGGTGGCATGCCTAGTGTTTCCTACTCGAGTTTTCCATGAGAAAAGTGCAGGACAGTAAAGAGTTCTGGCTATAATTCATTCAGCTATGCCCTGTAGTACCCAAATAAAAACTGTGGCCCTGCAAAGTGACTTCTCAGTCAGCAACGTGGTGAAGGGTGGCCATTAAAGGACCGCTGTAGCTCAATTTTCCACAATTTTTGGAGAAAAAAGATCTTTGAAGAATCTTTAAAAGTCTAACAGCTTCAAGTAAAAATTGTAGTTGCATCAAAAATTTTGATAAGATTTTCTGTAAGAGAAATGATAAAATTATTCTATCATAATGTATAGTTTCCGAAATGTTTATTAACAAGGTATACTTCATTTGATATATATAATTCATATTTAAATGGACATCTAATATTATGTGTATATGTATATATATACCATATTCTCTAATTATGAAGCAGGTATGTAGAATTTTATTGGAAATTTAAAGCACCAACTCATAGGTATATTTCTTTTCCAGAAAATTTAGAAAGTTAGATTTGTTTTCAACTACAGAATCAAAATAACAGAAAGACTGTTCTTTTAAGTGGAATAAAAAGAACTCCAGACTCTTTACCTCCTTTTCATCCTAATCATTTTTCTGAGGCATTGCAGCACTATAGAGCCAATGCAGTCTTATACTAGCTTATTCTGACGTTGTCGGGCATGAACCTTGCTGAGTTTTAAGAAAAAAGAGTTACAAAAGGGTGTTTATGATTTGTTTTTTATTACAATCATGCAATTTTAGCAATTTACACAATCATGCCATTTTAGCGTTTCATATGTTTTTATATATTTTATTTGATGTGCCAAAAAAAAAAAAAAGTGATGACTTTTACATTCATATACTTCATTTGGGCAAGTATTTTCCACCTTTGAAAATGCTTTAAAGGCAGAGGGAGTTGTTATGGTGGTCTTATCTGAGCTCTCTTTAATACAGGTAATGAGGTGTCAGAGCATCTATAATTATTTTTTTAAATCTAATACAGTTCTTTATAACAGATCTTCATTCTTGATTTTAAATTTCCAGTAATGTATATATTACTATTTTTTGTCAGTTTTTACAGTGAAGATCCTGCTGTTAAAACATCCACCTTAATTCCAGACTGAATGCCTTTCTATACTGTTGGTATGTGTTGTATGCTTATGAATGAAAGAGATCTCTAAATGCATTTCACTCCT
>VYZV01030263.1:4982-28629 GCA_013401275.1 Pandion haliaetus
CCCCCACCCGAGGTGACCCGGGAACCGGCCCCGGGAAAAAGGGCCGCGCCGGCGGCCGGGGGAGGCGGCACGTCCCGGCTCGATCCGCTCCCGCTCCCCGGGCGGCGGGAGGCAGCGTCGGTGCGGGGAGCCCGTTGCCGGGGAAACGGGGGGACCGGCACGCGCCCGGCGCACCGAGGGACGGGAGGGGGCTGGTCAGCGGCCGCAGGAGGGCCCGGGCCGAAGGCGCTGCCCGGAGGAAGGCCCGTTCACGGGGAGCCGGAGCGGGAGTCGCCCCTGGCCGTGCTGGCGCTGGGCTCCGACTGGGCTGGCGATAAGGGTTTGCCGGGGTGTGACGGGCCAACTTCTCGGTTAGTTTCTCCGGGTGAAAAAGCGGCCTCAGCCCGGCGAGGTACAGACTGTTGCATGTGGCGAGTAATACGCAGCATTTCATACGTAGCGGCGCGCTGAGAATCCTGCTTTTGGAATGGAAACAAAAAAACCAAACGGGCTGTTTTAAGTTCCTTAAGGCTTATTCGGTATGTGGGCTCATTGGGAAAAGAAAAAATTGAACAGATTGAGAAGGGGAAGGAAAAGCAAGCTCGTTATGTTTGATGGCTTCTCACTCCTGTAATATTTGCTAAACAAAGTGTTTTCCATGGAAAACAGTAGCCGTGAAAGACATGAATACTAACCGCAGGACTGAACTGGTATCTTGCACCAGTAACAGCCACTGGCCTATCTACAACAGTTTGCAACGCCGGCATTGTCACACGCAGCGCACAACGCTATTCACGGCTAAGGATTTATTCTTTAAATCTCTTAATAATTTAGCATCTAAGGAGGAATTTACATTAGAAAAACAGCACCTCTATTGCAGCAAAAATGAGCAGGGGAACAATTGCGACAAATCCAATCCTGTCTGGTAGAGTACTGTCACCCACATGGTTGGAATCAATTACTACCAAGGGCTCGGTTTTCTTTCTTTCCTTGCATAAGATTAAAAAGAAATCATTGCATCATGTGACAACTGGCATCAACTTCTAAATCCCCCAGGTATACTTGCATTATGAGGGGTGTTACTGTTATTGAAAACAGTGGAATGAAGTGGGAGTAAGGGGGCTAACAGATACAATATAGGTACCCTTTTTTCTACAGTGGATACATAAATCCACACAGCGTTAATATTCACATGCCACTATTCTGTACTGTTTTTCTCAGGCTTGGACACCCTGAAGCTGCTTAGACTTTTTCTGTCAGAAAACCTTCCTAAACACTGCATTCGTTTCAGTTCTGCAGGCTGCTTTTCCTTGGGTGTCTTTGCCTTCATTTGCTGCAAACTTTCTCCTTACATTCTTCTTCTTTCTCTCATTTAATCTTTGTTCCAAACAAGGCTAAATATCTTTCTCCTCTAAGCCATCTTATCAATGGCTTTAAGGACAGTAGGTCCAGCTCTCCTTCAATGTGGGACTAAAATGGGCTAATTTAGCAGCAGCAGTGACATAAGCTCTGCGCATAACAGTCGCGCTTACTCAGAGCCAAGAGCAGAAACCAGGAAAGCAGAGCTTGTGGTGGTGGTGGTGCTGCGAAGAAGGCGGCTGCCATTGCCCCCCAAACCTGGACCCCATGGCTGGCAGCGGCTAGACAAATAAGCACGTGGCAGTCCGCTGCCTGGGATCTGCCTCCTCAAGTATGGTCAAAGTAAACAGTTTTTCCCAGAGGTGTAGGTCTGCTGCATCTATGGCTAATTCTGACTCTACTTCCAAGGCACAGCAGAGAAGTACAGAAGAAAGGAGGGAATTAGTATTACTCCAGGTTTACAGATGGATGCCAAAGCACAGTAAGAATAATCATCTCCAGGGAAGGCTAGGACTTTGCAAGAAAGCTGTGACTAAATGCAGGTTTCTCAAGTGCTGTGAACCAGCTATGAGACTCTCTTTTTTTCTCCTTTTGATGTACATACATGTAATCTAATATGCAATTAAATATACCTTCCCTCATTAGATCATTGCTTTTTAGCAAAACTTCATAAAACCTTACAAAAGATATTTCTTCTGTACGAACGCAAAATAGCACAAACCTATCTCTGATCCTCACATTTCCACCTGCTTAAAAACGGAGTTGACTCTATTGACAGGTAGGGTTACAAACTGCATAACATAATTATTTCTCTCTCCAGGTACCTTGCCAAAGCCCGTGAAATAGCCTGCGTGTTTCTTCTTTGCCTTCCATTAAGAAACAAGAAAGTTATCTTCAATTACCTGTACAGTTTTATCAAAACATGACAGGAAGAATGTAGCTAGCATACTTGCAAATACTGAAACATTATTTTCTCTCTTGTCTAACTACCCAAGCCTTAATATATTGTGGAACTAAACTTGGAAAAAGTCTACAAGTAGGAATCCAGGAAATAGGAATGGGAGGAAAGATATTAATGCATAAATTACCATGCCATATAGGTGTTTTATACACAATAGCACGTAGCTGTGTTTTTCTTATGTATAAATGCAGATAAAAGGTTTCGACCTAAAAAGTGTTATAGATGCTGTCTCCTTTTCATCAAAGCATTTTGCAGGTTCTTATTTTTTATCGTGAGAGTAAATATATTAAACTGAAGCCACCGGTTATATTTTGAGACAGGGACATATCTAAATGGTCACTTCCCATCCCGTGATGGAGCTCTAAACCACAATACACTGACTCTACTTACATTACTAAGACTAAGATCCTTGATACCATTAATGTTACTGCTATTGCTTAATGCTAATGCCATGAAATGTTAATGTTAAAAAAAGACCAAATCAGTTTAGACTGAAAATTGATGAGTGGCTCTACAGATGGAGCCCCAGCAATGGTTATACTTCTTCCTTACACTTCCTTTTCTTATGCGCTTATATTCATCTGGATGCCATTAAGCCACTCTCAGGTTTTCATCAAGGCTTCCGTGAGGATGATTACTATCCTCTGATATTCCTTACCACCTAGTGAAATAGTTTACAGGAGCCTGGCCTGCATAAGTCAAAATCAGTTGGGTTTGTTTAAACAGTTCAGATTAGTGATCTGAACTAACGTTGATGAGTTTGCATAAAGCAAACTAGGATGCGCACATTTACTGCTGCACTAACAGATTTTGGGGAAGGCTATCATTGGCAGGGGGGTGGTTAGTGGGAGAGCTAACTGGCAGAGCTGGGTGCAAACAGGACATCTCTGCACAGCAAGAGAAAGCTGAAATGGAATAGCACCAGTGGGAATCCCATGTGATAAAGTCTGAGAACAGAACCTCTAATAGAAGCTACAATTTCTTGATTTTGACTGAGAACAAACTAAATAATATTTTTAGATTATGCATATGATGAGGGTAAAAATAATGCTGTAAAGCTAGAGCAATCTAATTGTTGCTTTAGAAGTGATGGTCCTGCAACTTATTACAAAGATAAATAATATTTCTCTTATCTTTAATAAGAACAGCTTTGAATAAATATTCCAACATGCAATAAAATCATTACAATATTTGTTCTGTGTAGCTATTTAAAAGAAATTTATATTTTTTAATCTTAAAAGGGCATAAACCACTCTTTCCTTCTAAAGGAGAAAATGGGCCAGAAAATCTTGATGTATCATAAGTGCAAATACTTTATTGTCTCAGCAACTAACTGTTATTACACTTTAGTGTCCCTTTTTCTCTCTCTTAAATTTACTACTAGCATAAGAAATTAAGAGACTAAAACATTAATGTATTTTTTTAATATAAAACCTAGTAAATCTTGTAGCTTATCGAATCACTGAGCAAAACCAGAAAAAAGATACAAACTTCTCTTTTATTTGAACCTAACCCTCTTTCTTAGTAAATATTTAATGATCCAAAGAAAAGATACAAAATGCTATGATGCATTCAGCCATTATAAATGTTAAATCTTATAATGGCCCACACCTTGCAACTTTCCTCTAGGCATTGAGCCAACGTGGCTTGACTTTGGTAGGATCTTTCCCAGATTAAGCACTGGTAAAAAAAAAGTACAGCAATCTGACCTCACAGTGCCTTATTTCTACCTTTTCAAAACCTTTATTTAAGTTTACATCCTGAACTGGGTCCAATGTTTTTCACTTGTCACAACTGAAGGAGTTCCCACAGTTTAGACATGATGATGCTTAAGTCATTTTAGAAGAAGACTATTTCCTAGTCCCACCCAAAAGGCCATACTACCGATATGCATGATGACTCCCTAAAGAGGCATTTCAGCCCCATGCCAGCAGGCAGCAATAATTTTATGGGCTGGCATGGAGGCTGTCTCATGCAAATCTACTCTGGTTGTGGAAGGGGGGAAAGATGTAGTCATGAAGCACAAGTTCTGGCTCTTCACACCTGGCATATATTTAGATGGCAATGCATAAATCCTGTGCTTTTACAGAACCGATTAAAATAGAAAAAGTTATGTACTATAATATTCATAAGCAGGCTTTTCAAAGACTGACATAAAACATCCTTACCAGCCCACTGAAACATAGTCCCAGTTGAAAAGTATACCTGAAGATCTGGGTAATATCATAACATTGCTCTTCAGAAGTTTTGTCTTGCTACAAATGTCAGAAGCAGCACAAAATCTGTCAATACATCAGTTATTTTAAATAGTCTTCTGAATAATAGTATGTGGATATTCTGGAGCCCTTAAAATGGAATTATACATACAGTGAAAATATGGCTCCCTGAATCTGGTAGTGTGTATTTCTGGAAGTTGATGCAGTTATCATATTAACTGTGACCATGAACTATGTCACTAGAAGACAGAAATTTTCTCATCACATGGAAAAACACCATTCAGATAACTCCATCTTTACTGGAGGTCCTTAAACCTCATTAAAAAGAAAAAATCTTCAAAAAAGTTCAATGTCTGAAAAATGTCAGACAGCTATATTTTAAAACTCTCTGTGGACACTGTAGCTGAAAAATACTTAGCTGTTGTAATTCCACAGATGAAGCTCAACTGTTCTCATGATTTGTTTGTGCCACCTATTTATTAGCAAGGATTTTTCTCCCAAGAAACTTAATGATTTTTCAAGTGTTTGCACTTGAGGGAACATATTGATCATTTTCCAAACTACAGAGAAAATCCTGTCACATAGAATTTCAAGAGAGTTACTGTCATTTGTAAAACTCCTATGCATCTTCAGCAATGAAGAACTAAGGCAGCAAGCTTCATTTCAAATTTTGATATGGTCAGAATGTGTCAAGGGATGGTGTTTTATGATATTTGCTTTGATTTGCTCTGACTGACAAATGGCCTCAAATAGTTCATGTCAATGCCTCACACAACTGTGGGATGCCACAGGTGGTACCAGGTCTCCAGCAGCTTATCTCACAATACCAATGTGACCCACACCTCCATGCAGTCAGTATTGTTCAAGAGACTGTTATTCTCCCAAAGTGTAAGTGCGTGAGCTACTGCTTGGGACACAAGTAGTTTCACTGAAACTTTCCTAGCCATGTCAGTCCTGCAGCCCGTGAACCTGGGTATCACCTCTTATTTATTTCACCCATTATGCTCTCAAATCCAGGGTATATTTAATGCATTCAGTGCAACAGCTGTAAGATTCAACATTTTTTCCCTGTCAGACAACTAACATTTTATTTTAGACTTCCATGGTTTGGCTCCTCAACTATCGCGACCCGTTTTTTCCCTGTCAGACAACTAACATTTTATTTTAGACTTCCATGGTTTGGCTCCTCAACTATCGCGACCCGTTTTTTCCCTGTCAGACAACTAACATTTTATTTCAGACTTCCATGGTTTTGCTCCTCAACTATCGCGACCTTCTCTTTTCTGTCCTTGTCAAGTGCAATCTTGCTCCTCTTTTTATCCACTCAGGATACTGCTGCAATCATCATCATTCTGGCTTACCACTCCAAGTGTCTCAGCCCTCCTTTTACATTTCAAATGAATCCACTTCATCATATGCAAAATATTTGCTATCACCTTCAAGGCCAGTCCTAACATACTACTGCCACAACCTGGTCACTGTTGACTTTTAGAGAACATTGAGCTGTTAACCCACTGAAGAATAATGCTAGCTTTACTTATTCATAAATTAGACTTTTAGTCATAAGAAATGTTGCTGGCTCCAATACAGACCCTTTATATTCTGAAATATTGCTACATCTGTTCTCCCTGTGCTACAAAGTTTCTGTGATACACAGCATGTGGATGCTGACATTTTTGAACGCATAGCTATGGACAGAGTGAGAATTTTATGACACAACAAGGTAAAATTTTCATCTAGATAGCAAAGGGAGAAGATACCTCATTAATAATTAGAAATAATGTTAATAATTAGAAATACACTCTGCTTTTTGCTACATTTTTTTTCTGCATATTATTGGAAAACTGTCAAGTTTCCTGCAGACTTTAGCTGTAAACATTGTATTAAGTTAACTTTATCATAAATATGATTAGGAAACTTATCTACAGCCTCAAAATAAGAGACTGACAGAAGAGTTCCTCCAGTTCAGCTGAGGCAGCATGTGGACGTTTGCCCAACTCTTCCTCCTAATCCCTTGTTGGTTCATTAGTAGCTCACTGCAGGCAAAAAGAGACTGTTATGCCAATCAACAATAAAAAGTCACAGGAAAGCCTAGCTCATACGCCTATGGAAAGCAGCTCGAAAGACTGGAGCAAGACAGCATCTTTCATAGCTCTGCTTAAATCAACCACAAAATAAAGCAGAACCAAAAAGCTAGGGAAATCTGAAGCCAGTGTCTGCTGAACCTTACAGTCTGACTTAAGCACAAGCGTGCTGTTAGGGTGCGTTTCTAGTCCAAAGGGTGAGCTTCTACTTTGCCCAAAAGTTTTTATGAAGAGAAATGACAGAACAAGAGAGTGACAAGTTCAATGGTTTTTTTCATACTGGTTATACAAAGCTAACCAACATATATGAAGGAAATCAAGCAAGCTGACAGATATACTCAGTTTCCAACTCTGCCCAATTAACCTTCTTGGAGCACTATGAAGGAGCCCAACAAGTTTCTTCCTCACAATTTGACAATGTCTCTTAATTTCTTTCCTGCAGACCTCTACCATGTATAAACCTGAAACAAAGAAATCCATGTGCCTAAGCAAAGCTCTTTGTACGTTCAAACATCAGAGTCTTAGTTTTGCTACGAGTTTTGTTCTGGTAGGGTGATGCTAAGCTATCTTAGTGCAGAAACCGTAATGCACTGAAGGGTGCATTAGGGTGCCTGAAGAATCAAGGGGGACGGTAGCATTTTTCCCATGGTGCAAAACCACCTTACAAATAACTTACACCAGCCATATATTCAATAGTAATATTTATCTCATTGATAGTCAATGATTGTTAATGGTTGTTTTAAACCAGCTGACAAAGATAGATGGCCCTTTTATGTGAACAATTGTACAGAAACCAACACTTGGGTTAGCAGTCTCAGAAGACAGTCCTAACTAGTTCAGTTGCATGTGTGGCCTTTACAGCATAGGTTTGAAAAACATGAGTGTAGTAACAGTCCAGCGAGACATAAAGCACTGACATTTGCTATTTAAATGAACAGAAGATTTCTGTGCATTGAGCACCAAGACTTGGAGACTTTCAACATTGCTAAACTCAGCAGAGCTACTCTTATACATACTCATTAACATGCAGGAAATTCTTCTTGTTATCTAAATTCTCTCTCCCTCTCCTGTTTTTATGCGATATAAATGCCTGTATTACCACTTCCTTCCTCTATTATTATACTCGTTGGTGCTGGTGAATATTTCTCTTTATAAAATGGTCATTTGCATACCAAAAATATGACTTCTTTTTAAACAGATCAGTAATTCTGTTGGTTCTTTAGTCCTCATCACTCTATGGTTTTTGAAAGCTGCTTTTATTTAAATTCAGATTTGCTGCACTGGAAAGATTAGGTCTTGATTTATACCTTCTCCACTTGGGTCTGTAAGGTGAAAATGTTTCTGTGTGAGCTCGTAACCTTCCAAAATTGTGAGGAAATTTCAGGAGCAAAGACAAACACAAAGAACAAACAAGACACTGAAATTTGTTTACATATTAATCTTTAAGTGCGTCAAAAGAGTGTTGCTCTTTCATTTTAATATAAGAATTTCTATGAGAGGCCAGATAATATTTGCTTTGCTCTTATATTCACTACCAATATATGATGAAGAGAGCTCCAAATATTCCGGGGAGTTCAGAAATGTAAAACAATATGAAATATGACATTTAATGCACCTCACCTGTTGAAAGAAACAAAAAACAAGTGGGATGCCTGAAAAGCCTCACTACAGTTAGGTATTTATTTATTTTGTGTTTCCTATCGCTTTCTCTGAATACCACATCAGTTTTTTGATTGATGGTGAATCCCCACATTCTCTTCCACCACAAAAATGATACTAGGATCTGTGCAAATCCTTTACTTTATTGTGGATAAACTAGTCCTGGAGGCAACCATCGCTCTGTTTTGTGCAATTTACATGAGAAAGTAGAGGTAAGGGGTAGATGACTGTCAGAATGTGTCTGTTCCTCAGGAATAAAAAAGATCAAAGAATGAAAACACTGCACTAAATTTATGGTAACTAAAAGGGATACAGCAATAAAAGAGAGCAGGAACCCATAGATATGGTATGGTCACTTCAGGGTTCTGAAAGGCCCAGGTCTGCCAGGGTTAAAGGATAGACTGTCATGAGACAAAGATCAAGCTTTTCCCATTAGACTTGTTGCTACCATTATTAGCACCACTAGCTTTACAGATATAATTCAGTAAGAGAGCCCATATTTTCTCTTCATCTGTTGAAAACATAAAAGGGCCTATTCAAGTAGCAAGCTTGAGCACTGTAAGGACAGGCACCAGAGGATGCACACGGTGCATGATGGCCCCATATAACTCTTTAACACAGCTGTCTGTCCGTTTACATGACAGAGAAAGGATTAATTTCTACAGGCTATCAGGTGATTAAAATATTCTGCAGAGTTAAACAACAAAAATTGAATGCTTCCCTTCACATGGAAGGACTTAAAAATATATTTGAAGCAAGTAGATTGTGTCTGTGTTCTGTCTGGAAAAGTACTAATGCTGAAATTGTGCTAGGTAGGTTAAAAAGAAAGTAATTTAAAGAGCTCCAAGACCCATATTTTGAGATTGCCTGTGAAAACAGTAAAGTCTCAAACTGAACAGAGGTAAAGAAAGACCAGTATTGAAGAAGGAAAAGAGATTCTGAAACACTTTCTTTTCCCCAAGCTGGGAACCATATAGGGTTCCCATGACATACTAAGGTGCTACCTAGAAATTAATTTTAGAATGTAATTTAGATTCAGCCATGAATATAGCCTTATCAGAGGACAGCAGAACTGTGAAATTAAAAATATACATACCTATATAGACAACATGGGAGTGGCTGGAGGTAACAGCGAGTCACATCTTACATTCTTTTTCAGCATTATCAATATACTTCAAACACAAAATTCCTCCCTCATACCTTCAGCCATTCTCTGGGTTTTCTTCCCTCTGAGGAATATCCCTCTGGCACATTTGCAGTGTTTTGCATCCGAAGAGAAAACCTGAGCTCCGTATGCAAAGCAAACAGCAGGGTCTGGCAGAGGGAGCCCACGGGAGCAGAGGTCATTGCCAGTGGAGAGCTCTTCCACAGAAAGGTATTGCAGCAGTACTGATGGCTGGAGCAGAGTCCACCATGTCTTTTCAGTCTTGCTGCATTTAGGAAGGCAGCCCACAGGGAGATGGCAAGATGAGTTTGCTTCTGTTTCCCAATATTCACCTTCTCCATAATGTAGGCTCCACTGCTTCTGCAGTGAAAGGATCCTGCAGAGCTGAGCTGTGGTACACATCCATCCAAACCCTACGTAGGATCACTGCAGTATCCCACTGCATGTCTTCCACCTCCCAGCAACAGACCTAGGCTCAGGATTTTTTCCATAGTTACCCTTCCAGAAACCCTACAAACCTAAAGCTGTGACTTTCTGATGCCTGTTTTGCAATCTGCCTGCCATGGCCTAGGGGCTTGACTATTTCCATTCTGGTGGAGTTTTGTGTGCCTTTAGTTTTGAATCAGTATTTTCATCTCATGCTTGCAGCACTTTTCAGTATAATTTTTCTTCATCTTCTCTGGCTGTTTTGTATCTTTGCGCTATTTCCGGCCAACACTGTCAGTCACAAACAGCATGTGTCATTCTGTGGCTTCCTCTTTTGGACAAAGTTCTCATTGTTCTCCTTTGTCCCCAGCGCTAATCACTTGCAGTATGAACATCAAATTACAGGGAGAAAGATTGCCTCTGCTTTTTCCAGATCCTATTCTGAGCTGTTACTGCAGTAGAGACTACCTTGCAGTTGAGCCACAGATTACTGTATTTTGACAACTTAGTTGTGTGTCAAGTGACAGTGATCTCAGACCAGTTCTTTATTGATATGACACATAACCATCTCGTCCTATCCAGTATCTCACTGTCAAAGTGAAGCATCAATGTGATCTTTTCTACGCTGCCAAGCAATGGGTGGATCAGAAATACTGGTACAGTAAGACAAAGTATCCTCCTTGAATTCATCAAAATACAGAAACATACATTCACTCCTCAGTGAATAACGTATTAGTATAAACTGTGTGTGATGTTCTCCCCATTCAGTATTAGGATTCTGTTCTATGCTCGACTATGGCTGTGTGTACCATCTTCAATACATTACCAATGACACCCAACAAATATCTTTGCTGTTGCTTTCCACCATGATCTTTTTGATAGTTCTGTCATTTCTGTATTGGGAGTTTCTCCCTGTTTTTAAAAGAACATACATGCAGATGCAGTATGCTGGTTTTGACTACAGGAAGAACGGAATTTCCATCACATGGTTTTTCACAGATCCATTTACATTGTATCCTTGCTAGGTGGTCTTACAACCTGTTAGTTAAGTAAGACTCCAGTAAGCACAGGATAAAATGCTACAAAAGAAAGCCCAGGATATAGCTTTTTGTCTTATTAATAGATTTAAGCAATGTGCTAACCTCTGCAAAAATAATGGAGTGCCTTGTTCTGATAAATGTAGGGAGAATATCAAAGAACTATTTGATGCAATATTCAGGAAGTACCCAGAATGCCTTTTAAAACTATGCTATACTCCCTGTAACTGGTAAGCTGTGAATCGTAGAAACAAAGGTCTATGGGATTCCAGAGTATGACCATACGCTCCTAAGCTAAATATTTATGTGCTAGCTCTAACAATATTAAGTTTGTGATGTCAGAATAATGCTGATCCTTCTTCTCAATGAGATGTTAATTACTGTGCTTAGCAGTTGCTTAGTAATAATGGCTTTGAAAAGTCATCAATATTAGGCATTTCACAGGTTCTCACAAAAAAAAAAAAATCAAGCGGACAGTAAAAGAACCAAACAATTGGCATACTACAGCCTGATAATTAACTAGGTATGAGAGCTTTTGAGGTATTCCTATAATCAAAGAAGTTTTGCACACAGGGAAGGTTAGAAGACTGTGGGTTTTTTTCTTCTCACGTGGGGACAATTTTCAATAATCCAGAATAAATTCAGAGACATTTTGAAAAACTGCACAATTTGCAGGGAGTCATTCATCATTCTGATGACGTACATCAGCAAAACTTGTTCTGTGCATGAAGCTTTGATATCTGTCCTATTCCCAAATTACTACTTCATATTGTTGCAAAAGTAGTAGAAGTGTCAAGTTAAAAATTTAATATAATAATTATCTGAAACCAGAGCAATATTTTAGTGATAACCATCAGAGATCCACCTAGCTCTGCTAAAAGTTAAATACATACAGACCTTACACTTCAAGTTTCAAAAATGGGTTCACTGAAGTTGAACGAACCCTTAGAAAACATGGCCTATGCAAGACAAAAATAACCAACCAAAAATATTCCCTTGGGAAAGTAGACTTAAAATACAGCTTGCAAAAAATAGTGCTGTGAGAAGCATCAACTACAAATATTTTTCAAAGAACTTTACAGACTCAGAATTACAAAGTTGTAGTAGAAATTTAAGGGCTCTCAGGAATTCACCTGGTGCAGACTCTTGCACTGTACTTTCCAATTAGAGCATAATCCCCCTAAGAACTCTAGTACTTTATCACTCTCTGGAAAAATTGATCCCTGACCCCAACCCTGTATTTCCCCCAATCTCTTTTGCTGCTATTTGAGCCCATTTATTCTTGTTTTACTCATAGATCTCTGTAAATCTGTCTCTCACAGAAGCAGATCTGGTCTAAAGAATTTAAAATGAAGCTACTAGCATTCTTTGGAGCAGTCAGTTAATTTTCAAATGTCCTTCTATATGCATCCTACTTATGATGCTCTCGTTTACTTTTTTAAATCAGAAAACTGGATATCTAAAATGTTCTGGCTATTTTTAAAACAGTTTTTCAATAAAGGGGAAAAAGAAGTTTTGGGAAATGCATTTTTCCTAACAGACAAATGTAGAAATTTCAGAATCATCTAGAATAAATTCTAAATTATTCCACAGCTGTGGAAAACATAACTCTTATTAAAACTGACTACTGACTACTTTGCTTTTACATTGTACTCTTTCCTCTATCTTTCCTTGTTTTGGTTAAAAGCTTCCCTAGGCATTTGACTGTGGTGTTGTATACATTCAGAAAATCATCCCAGGTGTATCATAATCTAAATGATAAATGTTAACAAAATGAAGCAAAGCATCTAAGCTTTCTATTTAAGTGGAACATGACTGAACTGAGAAGTCTGGTGGGGACATGCCTTCTATTTTGTTTGGAAACCACTGAATACCACTGTTTCCATAAGCTCATTTGGCCTCTCAAATTCAGATCAGCTGCAGCCAGCAAAATTATCTGAGGTGTACAGTGTTTAATGGAGGTCAGCATGTATACCTGATCATGTTCACTGAAAAAAAAGTCACATGGAGACTTGCAGTCTGTTTGTTCATTGTACTGGAAAAGAAAGTCCTGCCAGAAATCCCGCAAATACAGAGAATGTCTGTGCACAGTGATTTTGCATTTTGAGCACTGCATTATTTGAAAGACAAATGAAGTTAGGGGTAGTCATAGAGTTTCTGACTTGCTAAAGCAATTACATATGTTGTATACATTATTTATTCACGAAAAGCCAGTGTCTGCTCTATGAAATAAATTTAGCATTGATATGGTAGTTTTGGCTGAAGAGACCACTTAATCTGTGATATATGTTTAAGCCAGGACCCATTTCAGGAAGTTTTGATCAGAAATATTTCTGACCTCATGAACTCTTTTGGAAGAATTCAGTATCCCAGCAGCGAAACTGCTTTTTACTGAGGTAGCTGCTGCCAAATATTCAATGTATAAATTATTCTATTCTTGAATGTGTTGATCTCTTGGCAGAGGTGAGACCTAAATAACTATCTCATTGCATGCTAACAGTTTATGTGGCTGGATTTCAATTCCATTTAATTTACTGAACACTAGAGAGCTTTATTACAAGGTTCAGGATAAATTAAATGAAAATCAAGTACAAATGAAGTATGGGTCATCCATGAGCAGAATTCAAAGAGGTGCTGGAAAGCAGAACAGCATCTGTTACAGCATCCAAAAAGACAGATGGATTTCCAGTGCATTTGTTATCAGAAAATAAAATGGTTTGGCTGAGGTTGGACCATGTCTTGTTAGACAAGAAGGAAGACGCCCAAAGAAATAGGGCTAAGAATCATCTGGACACACTTTTGCCTCTGCTTTAGCGTAAACCCAGTCCCATTTTGAGTACAGAGAAAGAACAGCATGAGATATCACAGAGATCAAGGGAATAATATGTGAGATAATGTCTCTCTTTTCCCAATTGAAGGAGCTCAGCTAAAAACAAAAAAAAACCAAACAAACCAACCCCTTATGAAATGTGTAACACAACCTGTGAGCAACAAGACCTACATAAGCCAGTGGTTCCAAAGGTACTAGACTTAATTTTCTATCGGTTTGCAATACAAGGTCCTTTCCAAAAGTAGAAAATGGGTACAAAATATTACCAGTTCAAAATGATACATCATTTATTTATTACTGGAGTACCAAATGGCATGCTGGCATGCTCTTATTTAGTATTTAATACAAGCATGCCAGCATGAGAAAGATGATGACCAGGGTCAGCTGAAAACTGCAGAGCAAGACTTCTCTCGTTGAAGCTGATGCTTACAGTTTTAACCTCATGATTTATGTTTGACTTTACTAACTGAAAATGAAAAGGAAAAGACAGACTAAAGTATTCTATACTTTTTCTCTCCAGCTGTATTCTGGTCTTGCAGCATGTTGGCTATGCTTTTGGGGAGCACATGGTCACAAGGAACTTTTTCCTGTGGAGCAGTCTTGTATTGCTGGAGACTGAAGGCAGGGCATTGATTAGTCTTGTTACAACTACGACATATCCCTATACAACTAGCTATTAATTTATGCAGGGGACAGCTATGACTTCCAGTTTTCTCTCCCAGACAGAGCAAGAAGCAATTATGTCACTATGCACACCAAACAGAACAGAGCTGTATGCAAGCTGGCACCACAAGGAAACTGGCAGGACTGTGTCCTGCTGGGAGGGCAGCACTGCTGACTACCCCAGCTGTGGCTCATGGGTTTACACAAGAGTCTCATGCAGAATTACCAGAGCTGCCTTGCCTTGCAACCAATATAATAATTCACACTTGCATCAAATGCAAGTAAAATGCTGCATGTCAGAATTCTCTGCTCATATGGACAGGTAGTCTCATCTTTAATTTGGAGACCTGAGCCCAGCTTGTGTGATGAGGGGAAGAAGAGGACCATTCCTTGCTGCTAGCATCTGCATGGGGCAGCACCAAGCCTAATGGAAAGCCTGCTTGCCATAACTCATTTTTCTGCAGAGGCAGAGAAGCAAGGGACATAGGCCTTTAGTCACTCTGAAAACAGGCACCTTGTATTTTGGATAACTGTAGTCAAATAAAAAGTTTATCTTACTGAAGTATGATTCAGTTCTTTAAAAAAAAAAACCCAACAACCCAACCCACCCCTCCTAAACCCCCTCCAAAAAACCCTGAAAAAACAACTTTGATTGAAACCCAGTGCCTTATTTAGGCTGGGCTTTTTAAATGTGACAGATAATACCAAATAAAGGATATTCACAAACAGAATTCAGCTCTATATTTCTACTTGAATACAGGCTGATGGAGTGCCTTGGAGTGCTGTTACATTTTTAAAAATAGAAGGTACATGAATAGGCATGCACCTCAGTTTTTAAAAGAAATGAGTCACAGCTCTTCAATTATGCTTCTTTTCTTTGCTCCTTTATTTTAAATTTAAGAAAAGACCTTATTTGTACATCCTATTGCATCCTTATCAAAAGCCTGTGAACATATTTAATTTCAATTCATGTGATCAGGATAACAGCAATAATAACACTTTGAAAAGCAATAGACCTCATTGTTAATGTGGTTTATTGAAGCAGATAATGAGATCTGGTATTTTACCTTGAGAGGAGTATTGACAAGTAGCACTTTACTGGGTAAATTTTCTTCTCTACAGCTTGGATCCTATGCAAAGAAAACTTCAATTTCTACTATGAATTCAACTTCAGCAATGTATTCTTAGTGTATTCTGGAAATTGCTTCATTTCTGCATATATCTGCTCTTCACATATTGTAACAAAATAGTACATAAGACTTGACACCTACCCCAAAATCTCGAAGTATTTCTCAAAAGTGTTCTGCAAAAGTGTTCTGCAGAAGGTGTTGCTCACCTTTAGAAAGGGAAGCAAACTAAAAGGTAATGAGCTGATTTTTATAACACAGTTATGGAGCCAAAAGTATAACATTCATATCCTGTTGTCCATCCTGGTATTCAGTCAGTCTGCTGTAATAAAGCTTAACGTATCTATAACAACACTCTAATTCTGTTGTTGCAATTTCTGTAATTGCTTTAAGTGTGTTAGTCTGCTGTGAAAGATTAAAAAAGAGAAGGTAGAGTACAGCTCTTGCTGTGACAAAAAATGTAATTTCAAAAAGGCAGAAGCAGACTTTTACTTTATAGAATAACAGCTGACTATAGGGTTAAGATTAAAAAGTCTCCAAAACTCTTCAAAATTTGTCATCTTAAACAGTTTCTTCATAGGAGTCTCAACTATAATTGCTTAATCAACTGTTGAAACTCACAAACTGCTTAAAATCAAATGTGTGAAAAAACTCGCTACATAGATTGACGATTGTGCATTTATTTCTACCTGCTGTGTTCTCTAGCATAGTATCAACTAGGTAAAGAATTTAACATTTCAATTTTTTTAAAACAATTCTTCCCTGAATTCTTTTCAGTCTGAAAATAAGATTTTCACCCTCACTCGAATCCTTTCATATCAAATAAAAAGGACAGAAAAGAACAAAACATTCTTAAGTTCCCAGTTAATGCTGAAAAACCATTCTCCCTTTTACATTAAAGGAAATATTCTGGCTGAAATGGCATAGAATAACATAAAGGCTTATGCCATAGGATGACATAAAGGCTTCTGGTAATCCTGCAGCTAAAAATAATCAAGAAGGCAAGAACTCAGCTTAGCACTGCCTTAGTTCCAGCCTCTTTCCAAAGTGATACCAAATCTTGATCCAAGCATTGTGAGGCACAACTGGAAGACATCCCAGAACGGTGGAGCAGAATTCACTGTCTGATTGTTATTAACCATCTCTCCTCATTTTGGACTCTAATAGTTGGGCTAGATAAAGCATTGGAGTTGACAAACTTTAGCTTTTAATATTCTGGGAATGAAAAATGGACATTCTAGTAAGACAATTTCTGACTTCATATTAACAGCAGAATCCAAAACTCTTAGTTCATAGCTCTCTTGATGTTGGATGTGGGAAAGGAAAGCCTGGAAGCACTTCGAAATAACAGGCAAATAAGCTTTTGAAGTCACGTACACAATCTATAGCTATGATGACTTTTGCTTTGAATCACACATGCTATTGGAACACCTTCTGGCAAATGCATAATATAAATGCATAAAATGTATACAACTAATAAACCTCCCCCTGATTTTTGCCATCCCCTAAAACTGACCCATTACTACACATACAGTGAGACCAGTGAGCTGGGACAGGTCCTACCTGCCAGGCCTGTACAATCACATGGGGCCTAGTAAGGACCAGCTGCTAAAAAACTGACCTGAGCATGGTCTGGTGACCATATATCCAGATGTCAGCTTGACTGGAGCTACATCTTTAAATGAGTTTTCCAATGCTTAGGAGGTTTCAGCAAATTGCTGTATCCCTCTTTTTCCATCCTCACTGAAACTTTCAGATTATCCATGGCACTCTGTTAAGTCCTGCAGCTCCAAACAAATCCCAGATTTGTGAAATTGTATTCAGGCAAAGACATACCCCATAAGCCATGGAAGATACAGATCTTGTGACAATGCATTCGACTCAGAGAAAGACAAGACCATTCTAGCTGGATCTGGTAGTCGTATTTCAGTTAAAATCATGGCACTGCTTGCCATAAGGAGCACTTATAACCGCTACAAACGTGAAACAATCGGACAGAATGCCTATTTATTTTGTAGGTCCAAATCAAAATGGAGTAGATATTTCTGAGACTGAAGCTAGTGAAAAATTAATTAGGTTTGCTTTTCCTACCCTAAGCATTTACTTGAAAACCTCTAGTGATTGTGTGTGAGAAAGAGAGAGGCTGAAATACGGCAGAAGAAAATCCCAAGGCAGAGAGAGATACTGTGAGGGACTTACCTGTGTATTATCAGAGATGTCAAAGGGAATCTGATTGAAAGTTTCACTTCTCTTATTCAGGTTGCAGTCAACAGAAGTAAAGAGAAAAGAAATATTCCTTTGGGGCTTAAGTACCCAGAAAAGGAGGAAAATTATTTTGTCCCAGAAATGAGACACTAAATACTGCCATTACCTACCTGCTGATATGCAAAGTATTTTTCATATTTAATCTGAGGCTAGTGGAGTAAAAGAACTGGAAATAGGGCAGGCTTACTACAGTCCTTGTCAGACTTCTCTGTTACTTGGTCCAGAAAATAGGAAGTTAAAAAGGAAAAAGGTTCCTGGGTATCAACAGGTGGGAAAGTGCAGTATTTTAAGGGAGTCTTAAAAGCCATTATTTCCTCTACACACTCTCTGTGAAGATGAAAAGATAGAATACAATGTTTGTGTTTGGATGAAACTGAGGAACGGTTTGTGGAAGGAGCTGTGGGATGCATACATTAAACAAGGAGGTATTTAAATTAAATAGTATATATGGTCAAGGGAGAAAAATATATTGAAATGACAGGAAAGGAAAAAAAAAGTTCAGAGTTATAAGGATACTATGAGGACAGGTTGAATTGTAGGGTGGGTGAGAAATGGAACGCTTATAGACCACAAAGAAACTAGCTGAAGAGATTTGAATAAGAGATTTCACTTTTCCTTATTTTCTCTGCCTTTACTTTTT
Source organism: Pandion haliaetus (assembly GCA_013401275.1). Taxonomy (NCBI): domain Eukaryota; kingdom Metazoa; phylum Chordata; class Aves; order Accipitriformes; family Pandionidae; genus Pandion; species Pandion haliaetus. The sequence goes on from VYZV01030263.1 coordinate 23,394, forward strand.
CCTTCCTTTTTCCTTCCTCACTGGGGATCTTTTCATTAAATTCTCAGTATGTAAATATATTTAAATTTACACGAATGAGCATTTATTTACATTTCATCTTTGCATGTCTACTGCTTTTTTGCCTCAAATACTTTGGCAGAGGTACCTCCATTTTCCTATGAGAATTTACGGAATATACATAGCTACCTCAATCATGTCTGACAGCTTCAGTTAATGTGGGCAGGTAGATTTTACACTATGAAATACACTTCATCCATAACAATTAAAGTGTACTGCACAAGTTACGTGAGCAAGTGAGATGAACGGGGTGTAAAGCGTTAAAGCTTCCATGGTAACCTCGGCAGTGAGGATGCAATTGGCTCGCCCTATCACATCTTGATTCCATGCCAACAAATCATGAACTGTCCATCATTTCACATATCTATTTTTAGAGCATCCTCAGCTGCTTCCAATAAAATGATACATGATACATGTTCACAGAGGGCTAATACTGGTCATAGAAAGGGCTGTTTCCATCTGAAATGCAAGCTGGAGCTCTGGAGCAAAACAATGCAACAAAGGTACTGACCTTCAGTAAAAGCAGATTAGAGGTTTCGCTCAAACTGCCCTTTGCTTTTCTTAGCAGCAACCTGTTCCTAACTAAAGGCAAACAAAATCTATGCCAAAAATTACCAAATATGCTGGTAGCTATTAAGGGAATTGTTTCAAAGGGCTAGTATATCTGCAGAGTCACTCTCAAGTGAGAGACCTTTAGGTATTGCCTCATCTATACTGGAGTAGTTCCTCTTTTGTGCTTTAAACAGGAAGACAGGCTAAACACATTTAAATAATGATATATGACCATTGCAAACACAGAATCTTTAATAATGCGTTTCTCTGGGAGACAGCTCTGTTCATACAGGATGCCCTACGAATATAGTAAAAACAATGAACAGAAATTGCTTATGTTGTACAAGTAATTCATAGCAGTGTCTGCACTACAACAAAAAAAGGCAAAATATATATAGACAAATCGGGGGGACAGTTTGTGGAAGGAGAAATACGAAAATAAAGTCCTTGGGTGGTCAGATCTACACCAGCAGAAGTCATATCATACCATGGCATGGAAACTCAACGCAAAAATTTCCACCTAAAGTGCCCTCAGTGCTTACAGATGATAATGCCTTAAAGAAGTCAGGCAATACCTCAGTGTCAGCACTCTTAATAATTCTGCTTCTCTCTTTTTGTTGACCTTTATCACTTTTGTCCTTACTGTGAATGCCCTGCACTTAGTTTGCCTTGCTCCAGCATCACTTGCTAGACTTATAAAATATCTCCTAGGCTTCCAAGCCAACTTTTATACACAAACTCACCTTTCTGTATTACTTCATAATATATCCTCAAGACATACAGCTCCTTAATTTCTAAGCACAAAGAATTAACTCAATATTTTACAGGTTACAGATGCTGATCAGCAACTAATTTTGAACTGTTTATTCACATTAACTTTATATAATTTCAATATGGACTAAAAGGTCTTTGGAGAAGAGACTGTAGATTCTTAAAACTGTAATCAGTCCCCAAACTACTGAAATTTCACTCTGAAAGTTTTTTTAAAATAAAGTTAATTTGCTTTTAGCGTTCAAACATTTTGGTACACAGTGCATTTCTTATTACACCCAGGATAGCAAACTGCAGTTTTCAGATGGTTTTCCTGACAGACCGAATATATTCTGAAAAATCAGAATAATAATNACCTAATATATTCTTAAAAATCAGAATAATAATATTATTTCAATTCCTCTATTTCATTTGCTAATCTGCCTGTTTATTTAACAGCAGAGAGATTTTTCATACAAACAGGTAAATTATTATTTTAATGCATTATATTTGCTTCAGAAGCAGAAAAAAGCTCATTTTTAATATTCCCTTTTCTATATATTCCTTGTCTTAAAGCTATAAAAAATATTGATAATTAAGGTATTATATACTTTCTAAATGACGGGGTTTTTTTTTTTACAAAAGGATAGATTAAACTCTACAGTACTGATATTGTCTGAAGTGCCAAAGAAAACTTCAGAAGTGTTGCTTCGTCAATGTCACTCTCCTGTTCTTCTACAAAAAAAGAAGTCTTCCTCAGCTAGGAACAGGGCTCATTTTAGCATTTAAAAAAAGATTTCTTCTTGATTCCATGCTACTGGGAAGCACTGGAATTAGGCTAGAGACTTTTCATTAGAATTCTTCACTTGCAGGTATCTTAGTCAAGAGATGTTGCATGTATTTAGTAATGAAAACAATTGATAAACTTCTCATTAACTGTTTAAAAACAAATTAAAAAAAATCCACAAAAATAAATCAGAGACAACCTTTCAAAAACCAGCCAAATGATTTTATAAAATCAGCTTTGTTACAAAGCTAATTATAACTGTGTTCAAATGCAATACTCTGTTAGTTCATAAATGAGAAGAATTATGTCAAATTACTTTTCTCTCAGTCATTCCACATACTGTTTTGGCACAAGTAAGAATTAATTTTCAAAACTCATTAAAAAGTTTCTATTTTTTCAGCCTTGCAAAGCCACTCAGGCCCTTAGTATTAAGCTGACATAACAGCATCGCAAAATAAGCATCCTGCTCATTAGTAAGATCAACAAGGACAGAGGCGCTTTCACTGTACTTACAAACCCAAGGTTTATACATCAGAGTCACCTCTATCAGGGAAGCTGCAGAACCCAGACAGGCATAAGAGGGACATCTCCTGAGAAATGCCATGGCATGAGGCAGAAAAAAATGTACCCCTGTAACTCCTCATTAGCGTATGTTGAATTACACTGAGTGGATGCTTTGATTGCACATCTTCCTTCACAAAATTTTAGTTAGCTGTTCTCACCATCACTGCCAAAGCTATAAATGGAAACAAGTGAAAGACAGGAGGAAGGAGGAAAACAGAGTTGTCCTGCTGTTCACAGGTGTCATGGTTTAACCCCAGCCAGCAGCTAAGCAGCCGCTTCCTCACTACCCCCTCCCAGTGGGATGGGGAGGAGAATTGAAAAAAAAAGTAAAACTCGTGGGTTGAGATAAGAAGAGTTTAATTACTAAAGTAAAATAAAATATAACAATAACAACAACAATAATAAAATATTATAATAATAGTAATTAAAAGGAATATAACACCAAAAAAAAGTGAGAGAGAAAAATAAAACCCAAGAAAAGACAAGCAATGCACAATGCAATTGCTGACCAATGCCTGAGCAGTGATCTGCGCCTCCCAGCCAGCTTCCCCCAGTTTATATACTGAGCATGATGTTCTATGGCATGGAATATCCCTTTGGCTAATTTGGGTCAGCTGTCCTGGCCATGCTCCCTCCCAGCTTCTTGTACCTGCTTGCTGGCACAGCATGGGAAACTGAAAAATCCTTGACCTAGGATAAGCACTACTTAGCAACTAAAACATCCGTGTGTTATAAATATTATTCTCACACTAAATCCAAAACACACTGTACCAGCTACTAAGAGGAAAATTAACTCTATCCCAGCCGAAACCAGGACAACAGGTCAGGGAATAGTCATCCGGCTCTGTTCAGCTCTGTCTGCTCGCTCCTGCCCTCCACTCAGGTACCTCCTTCTCCAGGAGCAGGGGAAGGGCCTTCTGACCACTTTCCAGTCCCTGATGGATCACCAATGAACACAGACACAACTGAAGGGAAATCAGCAGTCAGTCCTGAGAAAATAAGATATTCTATAGATTTATAATTTTTTTTTTCCTACTGTTTTCTCTGATACTCCTTTTTCATTCACTGCAAATAAAAGCATTTGTGATTTTTTAAAAAAATTAAAACCACTTAGTTGCATGCTGGCCATTCTGTCAGCACTGCTTATTTTATGTGCCACTCCATAGTATTCCAGGAAAACACTGATGTAGCATGGATGGAAGCATTCATTCATGTATTATTGATACAGCACATATGTATAATTTAAATTCACAGGCAGTAATCTTTGCTCCTCAAAATAGCTAGATTTATTAACAGAATAAGTTTCTGTTCCATGTGAACAAGAGTGGTAAAACAGGGTTTTAGAAAAATATTTTCTTGAAAAAAAAATGGATAAACATGACCCTATTGATGCTATCTTTAATAATTTGGAGTATTTGCATAAATGTCAGCAAAGATGGATGACTTTAAACAACAGTCACTAATTAAGAGACCGAAAGAAACAAAGGACTAATAAAACCTTAGAAACAAGATAGGCATATTAGCATACTGTATCTCATATCATTGTGGTAATGTCAGAAAGACAAATAATCCTGATTACACCTGAAGCAATACTATAACTAACGCAATCAGTCACAGCAAGGGACTTTTGCTTGCTGTTCATTTCTTACATAAACCCTGATTTTTAAATTAGGTATGTTGCTGAAATGTATATATGTATGAAAATGAGTAAAATTTGTTGCAATAATATAGAAGCTGAAGGATCTCCCTACAACTGAAGTATTAGTTGCCATTTCCTAAAGGTAGCTAATCATTATGCAGACTTCAATCTAAGTCATATTGTTAGAAGAGAACAGCTAGAAAAGACTATTTTTCAGATTACTTGCCAGAAAAGCTGTTTGCTTTTTACACAACAACAAAATCTTTAATGACTGATTAGAGACTGACTGTGAGATTTTTTTGAATTAGCCAAAGGCTGAAAAATTACTCACAAAGAAGTAATAAAAAGTCATTTAACTTGAGTTAGCACTGCTCGGTGCTAATCAATGTGTTACTATTTTGCATTACATGCTTTGGGACATGTGCTGTGTTAAATCCTGAAAACTAGCAGAGGCACAGGTGATATTTAAATAATTTTTCTTCAGATGAGCCTCTGAAAAGCAGTGGTCCCACTTTTCAAGGACTTCTCAAAACTAAGGCTCTGCATTGTTGTATATGATGTGAGCCAGTTGACAAGGTAACTGGGAACTGAGAAATTATTACCGTATTTTCTACAGCAGATGAGTATCCTGTGAGGGGATGGATGTATTCTGACTCCTAACTTAACCTTGAACTTAGTGAACAGCTCTGTCACCACACGTCCCATGCACAAATGGAAGGGCAGTCCATCAACGAATAATGTCAGCTACTGTTCTTAATAACAATCTACAATAATCTAATTCCTTCTGTGCATGGTTCTTGTAGTACTTAAAGGATTAATTCATTTTGCCTCCTGGTAAAATACAAGCTTTAATGTTGTCCTATACATAAATGGGGGAAAAAGGCGGG